>VMBQ01016406.1:0-11769 GCA_007657795.1 Dreissena rostriformis | reverse complement strand
TTGAGTTAGATGAATGAATTTCTTATGTATCGAGCAAGATGAATGAATTTCTTATGTATCGAGTTAGATGAATGAATTGCTTATGTATTGAGTTGGATGAATGAATTTCTTATGTATCGAGTCAGATGAATGAATTGCTTATGTATCGAGTTAGATGAATGAATTGCTTATGTATCGAGTAAGATGAATGCATTGCTTATGTATCGAGTTAGATGAATGAATTGCGTATGTATCGAGTAAGATGAATGAATTGCTTATGTATCTGGTTAGATGAATGAATTGCTTATGTATCGAGTTAGATGAATGAATTGCTTATGTATCGAGTTAGATGAATGAATTGCTTATGTATTGGATTTTAACGCTGCTTTGGAATTGTGTGTACATTTAAACGTGTTCATAATCCTAAACATGGTATGTTTGACAGGTGACGTGTTCATATTCCTAAACATGGTATGTTTGACAGGTGACGTGTTCATAGTCCTAACCATGGTATGTTTAACAGGTTACGTGTTCATAGTCCTAAACATGGTATGTTTGACAGGTTACGTGTTCATAGTGCTAAACATGGTATGTTTGACAGGTTACGTGCTCATAGTCCTAAACATGGTATGTTTGACAGGTAACGCATGCGAAGATAATATAAACTTGTTCGTACATAAATAGTATGTTTTAATATAAATAGCTGCATTCCAATATACACCGTACCACGGTATTCTTCTCAACAATACACTCGTATGCTTTTCCTTTTTATGCATCATAATTTGTAGTCAAATTGCGCAAATTGTTAGGCTCATGAAGTTGGCTATGAGATATGTCATCTACATTCAGCTCTGAATTCGATTGTTGTATAGCTATAAATGTATACAGGACAATCTGTCCATTTTTCAGAGTCCCAATGTCAGTTCACTGTAACTAGAGATACATTTTTATTTAATATTTTAAAAGCTCAGCATGTATACAAATTAAAAATGTTGATAGGATTATGCGAGACCCTTCATTTCTGCAGATGTGTTATGCCCGGTAACTGTAATATCAATACAATAACAAGAAGTAATAAAATGTATCGAAATGTACACGAGGAATAATCATGAAACTTAGAATACGCATTAATAGCAATGTGATAGTTATGTGTATACTCTTTTTCATCAGATGCAACTCGTCTTCTGAATTTAAAAAACAACGAATCTATGATATGCTAAATGGTTATTTGGTTTTATTATGAAATATTTGAAGTGTAAATTTAAAGGGCAATTTGAACGAAATGCACATTTGTTAAGTGACGTTTGGCCCGGCCAGTAGCGGACTGCTACAATGTTGGAATACTGTCAAAGCCTTGTGTTTAACTCTTATATTCATATACAAATAAAACGCACAAGCGAATTCATCATTTTTAAAAGAAATAAAGCTCTTTATTATGCTGATTTAGTGTATAACCTTCTTTTATAATGAAGTAGTCGCCAAGATCAATTGTCCATTCAGCCGTTGCGGACGCTGTTACAGAGCAGATAGANTGCTATTTTTTTAGGTACTATTTCGCGTATGTTAATTGTATTAAACGTAGTTCCAAATAGTCGTGACGTACGAATGATTAAACAAAGCAGATAAGCATGATAACCGCAAATGCGGGGCCAAACTTATATGATACGAGTTCATAGTCCTAAACATGGTATGTTTGACAGGTTACGTGCTCATAGTCCTTAACATGGTATGTTTGACAGGTAACGCATGCGAAGATAATATAAACTTGTTCGTACATAAATAGAATGTTTTAATATAAATAGCTGCATTCCAATATACACCGTACCACGGTATTCTTCTCAACTCCTGACACAGATCTGAGCAGCTTAATGTTTTATGTCGAGGTCATGGTTATACCAAAAATTCAACATTTCCCATGATGTAACTATCAGGTAAAATGTTGGGTAAAAAGGTCAAAGTTCAAGGACATCAACCAAACCACATTTTCTCTGTGACAGCTTAAAGGCTGAGCACACATCTGAAGTCCGTTTTGAGATGTGTTGTACAATTAAAAAGTTATACACGCTTCAAATTTGCAATGTAGGTCAAACCTGTGTAGCTCAGTAATTCTTTAAGGAGTCAAGATATCAACGAATTGACACCGGATTCGTGTTTAGCGAGTACTCCTGACATAGATCTGAGCAGCTTAATGTATTCAATATTTTCCATGATGTAACCATCAGGTAAAATAATGGGTAAAAAGATCAAAGTTCAAGGACATCAACTAAACCTCATTTTCTTTGTGACGGCTTCAAGGCTGAGCACAAATTTAAAGTCCGTTTTGAGATATTTTGTACCCTTAAAAAGTAATACACGCTTCGAATTGGCAATGTATGTCAAACATTTGTCGCTCCGTAATTCTTTAATGAGTCAAGATATCCACGAATTAACACCGGATTCGTGCTCAGCGATGACTCTTGACATAGATCCGAGCAGCTCAATGTTTTATGTCGAGGTCATTGTTTTACTCAAAATTCAACTTTTTCCGTGATGTAACTATGAGGTAAAATATTGGGTAAAAAGGTCAAAGTTTAAAAAAACATCAACCAAACCTCATTTTCTATTTGACGGCTTCAAGGCTGAGCACAAATCTGAAGTCCGTTTTGAGATAATTTGTACCATTAAAAAGTAATACTCGCTTTGCATTGGCAATGTAGGTCAAACATGTGTAGTTCCGTAGTTCTTTAAGGAGTCAAGATATCAACTAATTAACACCGGATTCGTGCTCAGCGAGTACTCCTGACATAGATCTGAGCAGCTTAATGTTTTATGTCGAGGTCATGGTTTTACCCAAAATTCAACTTTTTCCCTGATGTAACTATCAGGTAAAATTTTGGGTATAAAGGTCAAAGTTCAAGGACATCAACCAGGTCTCATTTTCTTTGTGACAGTTTCAAGGCTGAGGACAAATCTGAAGTCGGTTTTGATATATGTTGTACAATTAAAAAGTTATACACGCTTCGAATTGGCAATGTAGGTCAAACCTTTCTAGCTCCGTAATTCTTTAACAAGTCAAGATATCCACGAATTAACACCTGATTCGTGCTCAGCGATGACTCCTGACTTAGATCTGAGCAGCTCAATATTATTTGTCGAGGTCATGGTTTTACCCAAAATTCAACTTTTTCCCTGATGTAACTATCAGGTAAAATATTGGGTAAAAAGGTCAAAGTTTAAGGATATCAACCAAACCACATTGTCTATGTGACGACTTTAAAGCTGAGCACAAATCTGAAGTCCATGTTGATATATTTTGTGCCATGAAAAAGTTACACACGCTTCGAATTGGAAATGTAGGTCAAACTTGTGTAGCTCCGTAATTCTTTAAAGAGTCAAGATATCCACGAATTAACACCGGATTCGTGCTCAGCGATGACTCCTGACATAGATCTGAGCAGCTTAATGTTTTATGTCGAGGTCATGGTTATACCCAAAATTCAACATTTTCCCTGATGTAACCATCAGGTAAAAGTTGGGGTAAAAAGGTCAAAGTTCAAGGATATCAACTAAACCTCAGTTTCTACATGACGGCTTCAATGCTGAGCACAAATCTGAAGTCTGTTTTGAGATATTTTGTACCATTAAAAAGTTCAACACGCTTCGAATTGGCAATTTAGGTAAACATTTGTAGCTCCGTAATTCTTTAAGGGGTCAAGATATCCACGAATTAACACCGGATTTGTGCTCAGCGATGACTCTTGACATAGATCCGAGCAGCTTAATGTTTTATGTCGAGGTCATGGTTTTACCCAAAATTCAACTTTTTCCGTGATGTAACTATGAGGTAAAATATTAGGTAAATAGGTCAAAGTTCAAGGACATCAATCAGGTCTCATATTCTATGTGACAGCTTCAAGGCTGAGCACAAATCTGAAGTCGGTTTTGATATATGTTGTACAATTAAAAAGTTGTACACCCTTCAAATTTGCAATTTAGGTCAAACCTGTGTAGCTCCGTTATTCTTTAAGGAGTCAAGATATCAACGAATTAACACCGGATTCGTGCTCAGCGAGTACTCCTGACATAGATCTGAGCAGCTTAATGTTTTATGTCGAGGTCATGGTTTTACCCAAAATTCAACATTTTCCATGATGTAATCATCAGGTAAAAAAATGGGTAAAAAGGTCAAAGTTCAAGGACATCCACTAAACCTCATTTTCTATGTGACGGCTTCAAGGCTGAGCACAAATCTGAAGTCCGTTTTGAGATATTTGTACCATTAAAAAGTAATACACGCTTCGAATTGGAAATGTATGTCAAACATTTGTAGCTCCGTAATTCTTTAATGTGTCAAGATATGCACGAATTAACACCGGATTCGTGCTCAGCGACGACTCCTGATATAGATCTTAGCAGCTTAATGTTTTATGTCGAGGTCATGGTTATACCAAAAATTCAACATTTTCCATGATGTAACCATTAGGTAAAATATTGGGTAAAAAGGTCAAAGTTCAAGGACATTAACTAAACCTCATTTTCTATGTGACGGCTTCAAGGCTGAGCACACATCTGAATTCCGTTTTGAGATGCTTTGTACCATTAAAAAGTAATACACGCTTCGAATTGGCAATGTAGGTCAAACCTTTGTAGCTCCGTAATTCTTTAATGAGTCAAGATATCCACGAATTAACACCGGATTCGTGCTCAGCGATGACTCTTGATATAGATCTGAGCAGCTCAATGTTTTATGTCGAGGTCATGGTTTTACCCAAAATTCAACTTTTTCCGTGATGTAACTATGAGGTAAAATATTGGGTAAAAAGGTCAAAGTTTAAGAACATCAATCAAACCTCATTTTCTATATGACGGCTTCAAGGTTGGGCACAAATCTGAAGTCCGTTTTGAGATAATTTGTACCATTAAAAAGTAATACACGCTTCGCATTGGCAATGTAGATCAAACATGTGTAGTTCCGTAGTTCTTTAAGGAGTCAAGATATCAACTAATTAACACCGGATTCGTGCTCAGCGAGTACTCCTGACATAGATCTGAGCAGCTTAATGTTTTATGTCGAGGTCATGGTTTTACCCAAAATTCAACTTTTTCCCTGATGTAACTATCAGATAAAATTTTGGGAATAAAGGCCAAAGTTCAAGGACATCAACCAGGTCTCATTTTCTATGTGACAGCTTCAAGGCTGAGGACAAATCTGAAGTCGGTTTTGATATATGTTGTACAATTAAAAAGTTATACACGCTTCGAATTGGCAATGTAGGTCAAACCTATCTAGCTCTTAATTCTTTAAGGAGTCAAGATATCCAGGAATTAACACCGGATTCGTGCTCAGCGATGACTCCTGAAATAGATCTGAGCAGCTCAATGTTTTATGTCGAGGTCATGGTTTTACCCAAAATTCAACTTTTTCCCTGATGTAACTGTGAGGTAAAATATTGGGTAAAAAGGTCAAAGTTCAAGGACATCAACCAAATTTCATTTTCTTTGTGACGGTTTAAAAGCTGAGCATAAATCTGAAGTCCGTTTTGAGATGTTTTGTTCCATTAAAAAGTTATACACGCTTCGAATTGGCAATGTAGGTCAAACTTTTGTAGCTCCGTAATTCTTTAAAGAGTCAAGATATCCACGAATTAACACCGGATTCGTTCTCAGCGATGACTCCTGACATAGATCTGAGCAGCTTATTTTTTTATGTCGAGGTCATGGTAAAACCCAAAATTCAGCATTTTCCCTGATGTAACATCAAGTAAAAGTTTGGGTAAAAAGGTCAAAGTTCAAGGACATCAACTAAACCTCATTTTCTATATGACGGCTTTAATGCTGAGCACAAATCTGAAGTCCGTTTTGAGTTGTTTTGTACCATTTAAAAGTAATACATACTTCGAATTGGCAATTTAGGTAAACATTTTAAGCTCCGTAATTCTTTAAGGAGTCAAAATATCCACGAATTAACACCGGATTTGTGCTCAGCGATGACTCTTGACATAGAGCTGAGCAGCTCAATGTTTTATGTCGAGGTCATGGCTATACCAATAATTCTACATTTTCCCTGATGTAACTATCAGGTAAAATTTTGGGTAAATAAGTCAAAGTTCAAGGACATCAATCAGGTCTCATTTTCTATGTGACAGCTTCAATGCTGAGCACAAATCTGAAGTCGGTTTTGATATATGTTGTACAATTAAAATGTTTAACACGCTTCGAATTGGCAATGTAGGTCAAACCTTTTTAGCTCCGTAATTCTTTAAGGAGTCAAGATATCCACGAATTAATACCGGATGTATGCTCAGCGATGACTCCTGACATAGATCTGAGCAGCTCAATGTTTTATGTCGAGGTCATGGTTTTACCCACAATTCAACATTTTCCATGATGTAACTATGAGGTAAAATTTTGGGTCAAAAGGTCAAAGTTTAAGGACATCAACCAAACCTCATTTTCTATGTGACGGCTTCAAGACTGAGCACAAATCTGAAGTCCGTTTTGAGATGCTTTGTACCATTAAAAAGTTATACACGCTTCGAATTGGCAATGTAGGTCAAACATTTGTAGCTCCGTAATTCTTTAAAGAATCCAGATATCCACGAAATAACACCGGATTCGTGCTCAGCGATGACTCTTGACATAGATCCGAGCAGCTCAATGTTTTATGTCGAGGTCATGGTTTTACCCCAAATTCAGCATTTTCCCTGATGTAACATCATGTAAAAGTTTGGGTAAAAAGGTCAAAGTTCAAGGACATCAACTAAACCTCATTTTTTATATGACGGCTTCAATGCTGAGCACAAATCTGAAGTCAGTTTTGAGATATTTTGAACCATTAAAAAGTAATACACGCTTCGAATTGGAAATTTAGGTAAACATTTGTTGCTCCGTAATTCTTTAAGGAGTCAAGATATCCACGATTTAACACCGGATTTGTGCTCAGCGATGACTCTTGACATAGATCTGAGCAGCTCTATGTTTTATGTCGAGGTCATGGCTATACCAAAAATTCTACATTTTCCATGATGTAACTATAAGGTAAAATTTTGGGTAAATAAGTCAAAGTTCAAGGACATCAATCAGGTCTCATTTTCTATGTGACAGCTTCAAGGCTGAGCACAAATCTGAAGTAGGTTTTGATATATGTTGTACAATTAAAATGTTAAACACGCTTCGAATTGGCAATTTAGGTCAAACCTTTTTAGCTCCATAATTCTTTAAGGAGTCAAGATATCCACGAATTAATACCGGATGTATGCTCAGCGATGACTCCTGACATAGATCTGAGCAGCTCTATGTTTCATGTCAAGGTCATGGTTTTACCCACAATTCAACATTTTCCATGATGTAACTATCAGGTAAAATATTAGGTAAAAAGGTCAAAGTTTAAGGACATCAACCAAACCTCATTTTCTATGTGACGGCTTCAAGGATGAGCACAAATCTGAAGTCCGTTTTGAGATGTTTTGTACCATTAAAAAGTTATATACGCTTCGAATTGGCAATGTATGTCAAGCATTTGTAGCTCCGTAATTCTTTAAAGAATCCAGATATCCACGAATTAACACCGGATTCGTGCTCAGCGATGATTCCTGACATAGATCTGAGCAGCTTCATGTTTTATGTCGAGGTCATGGTTTAATCCAAAATTCAACAGTTTCCCTGATGTACCATCCGGTTAAATATTGGGTAATAAGGTCAAAGTTCAAGGACATCAACTAAACATCTTTTTCTATGTGACGGCTTTAAGGCTGAGCACAAATCGGAAGTCCGTTTTGAGATAATTTGTACCATTAAAAAGTTATATACGCTTCGAATTTGCAATGTAGGTCAAACCTGTGTAGCTCCGTAATTCTTTAAGGAGTCAAGATATCAACTAATTAACACGGGATTCGTGCTTAGCGAGTACTCCTGACATAGATCTGAGCAGCTTAATGTTTTATGTCGAGGTCATGGTTTTACCCAAAATTCAACATTTTCCCTGAGGTAACCATCAGGTAAAAGTTGGGGTAAAAAGTTCAAAGTTCAAGGACATCAACTAAATCTCATTTCTATTTGACGGCTTCAAGGCTGAGCACAAATCTGAAGTCTGTTTTGAGATATTTTGTACCATTAAAAAGTAATACACGCTTCGAATTGGCAATGTAGGTCAAACATTTGTAGCTCCGTAATTCTTTAAGGAGTTAAGATATCCACGAATTAACACCGGATTCGTGCTCAGCGACGACTCCTGACATAGATCTTAGCAGCTTAATGTTTTATGTCGAGGTCATGGTTATACCAAAATTTCAACATTTTTCATGATGTTACCATCAGGTAAAATATTGGGTAAAAAGGTCAAAGTTCAAGGACATCAACTAAATCTCATTTTCTTTGTGACGGCTTCAAGGCTGAGCACACATCTGAAGTCCGTTTTGAGATGTTTTGTACCATTAAAAAGTAATACACGCTTCGAATTGGCAATGTAGGTCAAACATTTGTCGCTCCGTAATTCTTTAATGAGTCAAGATATCCACGAATTAACACCGGATTCGTGCTCAGCGATGACTCTTGACATAGATCCGAGCAGCTCAATGTTTTATGTCGAGGTCATGGTTTTACCCAAAATTCAACTTTGTCCGCGATGTAACTATCCGGTAAAATATTGGGTAAAAAGGTCAAAGTTTAAGAACATCAACCAAACCTCATTTTCTATGTGACGGCTTCAAGGCTGAGGACAAATCTGAAGTCGGTTTTGATATATGTTGTACAATTAAAAAGTAATACACGCTTCGCTTTGGCAATGTAGGTCAAACATGTGTAGCTCCGTAGTTCTTTAAGGAGTCAAGATATCCACGAATTAACATCGGATTGATGCTCAGCGATGACTCCTGACATAGATCTGAGCAGCTTAATGTTTTATGTCGAGGTCATAGTTATACCCAAAATTCAACATTTTCCATGATGTAACTATCAGGTGAAATATTGGGTAAAAAGATCAAAGTTTAAGGACATCAACAAAACCACATTGCCTATGTGACGGCTTTAAAGCTTAGCACAAATCTGAAGTCCGTGTTGATATATTTTTGGTACCATTAAAAAGTTACACACGCTTCGAATTGGCAATGTAGGTCAAACCTTTGTAGCTCCGTAATTCTTTAAAGAGTCACGATATTTACGAATTAACACAGGAATGGTGCTCAGCGATGACTCCTGACATAGATCTGAGCAGCTTAATGTTTTATGTCGAGGTCATGGTTATACCAAAAATTCAACATTTTCCATGATGTAACTATCAGGTAAAATATAGGGTAAAAAGGTCAAAGTTCAAGGACATTAACCAGACTACATTTTCTATGTGACGGCTTAAAGGCTGAGCACAAATCTGAAGTCCGTTTAGAGATGTTTTGTACCATTAAAAAGTTATACACGCTTCGAATTGGCAATGTAGGTCAAACTTTTGTAGCTCCGTAATTCTTTAAGGAGTCTAGATATCCACGAATTAACACCGGATTCGTGCTCAGCGATGACACTTGACATATATCTGAGAAGCTTAATGTTTTATGTCGAGGTCATGGTTATACCACAAATTCAACATTTTCCCTTATGTAACAATCAGGTAAAAGTTGGGGTAACAAGGTCAAAGTTCTAGGACATCAACTAAACCTCATTTGCTATGTGACGGCTTCAAGGCTGAGCACACATCTGCAGTCGATCTAGATATATGTTGTTTAATTNGTCAATCTTTTGTAGCTCCGTAATTCTTCAAGGAGTCACGATATCCACGAATTAACACCGGATTCGTGCTCAGCGATGACTCTTGACATATATCTGAGGAGCTTAATGTTTTATGTCGAGGTCATGGTTATACCAAAAAATCTACATTTTCCATGATGTAACTATCAGGTGAAATTTTGGGTAAAAAGGTAAAAGTTCTAGAACATCAACAAAACCACATTTTCTATGTGACGGCTTCAAGGCTGAGCACAAATCTGAAGTCCGTTTTGGGATAATTTATACCATTAAAAAAGTTATACACGCTTCGCATTGGCAATTTGGGTCAAACATTTGTAGCTCCGTAATTCTTTAAGGAGTCAAGATATCCACGAATTAACACTGGATTCGTGCTCAGCGATGACTCCTGACATAGATCTGAGCAGCTCACTGTTTTATGTCGAGGTCATGGTTTTACCCAAAATTCAACTTTTTCCATGATGTAAAATATTATGTAAAAAGGTTAAAGTTCAAGGGCATCAACCAATCCTCATTGTCTATGTGACGGCTTAAAAGTTGAGAACAAATCTGAAGTCCGTTTTGAGATATTTTGTACCATTAAAAAGTTATACACGCTTCGAATTGGCAATGGAGGTCAAACCTTTGTAGCTCCTTAATTCTTAATAATGTAAAACAAACTGTGAATGTCTATTATAGACGTGCGGTAACACCAAAAAAGTGACCGTTTTATTAAGCTTATGATAAACAATTTAATTAAAAAATTAATGCATGCTGTTGCGACGATCACTTTCTTGTGATCTCGGGTAGTTTAACAGATCGTAAAGCCATGTTTTTAACGCTTAAATGGTTGTTTGTTTGTTTGTCAGATAAAACTGTGAGAAATATGACCGTTAAATATCCATCTGTCAGCAAATTCATTCATTGCCTTTTCGTAATTTCAAACGCATCTTCAGTATTAATAATCTAAAATCTACAAGTCTCCTCAAATAAAAAATGTCGCAGCCTCCAGCTAAACGCAGACGCGTAGAGCTTACGTTAGAGGAGAAGATTAAGCTGATCACGGAATAAACTTCTTAACCTAAACCATCAAGAAGGTAAAAATGAAGTCTCGAATTACGTAAACAAAAATTAAAATTTGAATGCAAATGCTTCAGATTTGTCCATTTTCTTAAATCTTTTAAATCTTACTTTATTTTTAAACGGGATCAATGGGATAACAAAAATTTGAAATTTGTTTTTTAGTTTTACCATTTGCGTCAAAGGGGAAGCGTATTTTTTACTTTCTTTTATTTTGCAGACACTCGGCGAGCGCTTTAAGATCGGGAAGTCAACGGTCGGCGACATCTTGAAGAAAAAGAACGTCAACCAGGAGCAGTGGGAGAGAAATGCGTCCGGCTCCAAGTTCCGTTTCGTCCACGAGTGCAAATTCGATCGACTAAACGAGCTGACGTGGGAGTTGTTTAGCCGGAAGCGGACCCAGAACTTCCCTATTTCTGGACCTGTGATCCAGGAGAAAGCAAGCAGCTTCGCGAAGGAACTGGGGTACCACGACTTCAAGGCGTCCAGTGGCTGGCTCACCTCCTGGAAGTCCCGCTACTCAGTGAAGGCGTTCAAGGTGTCCGGAGAGAGTGCTGGGTTGGACCAGCAGACAGTCAGGGACTTCAAGAGCCGGCTGCCAGACATCATACAGGGATACAGCATGGAGAACATCTTCAACGCCGACGACGGGCCTCTACTACAAGGCGTTACCTGACAAGAACCTGGCTGTGCGCGGAGACGGTGCAAAGGGAGTCAAAGTGCACAAGGATAGGATAACTGTCATGTTCGCATGCAGCGCTACGGGAGAGAAGCTAACACCGCTGGTCATTGGCAAGGCAGCAAATCTCCGCTGCTTGAAGAACGTGCGACGAGACCGTCTTGGTGTAACTTACGTCAGTAATAAGCGTCCAATTGAGCTTTCTTCCGGCCAACACTACGTCCAAGCTGCACCCGCTGGACCAGGGAATTATTCGAGCGTTCAAGGCTGTATACAGGAGGTTCATGCTGCAAGCGCTGCTGTCCACAATGGAGGAGACTGACGACGCTGCCATTGTTTGT
>VMBQ01016404.1:0-11120 GCA_007657795.1 Dreissena rostriformis | reverse complement strand
TGTATATTACAGTGTAGTGATTCATATCGGTTGGGCATTAAACGACAGCATAATTTGTATATATTATTTGAAAAGCTGCATCAACAAAATGCTATAGTTTAGACAAAAAACTAGTGACATATGTAATTTAATTTGGTTGACTATTTGTCTAAGTCGATTAATACCTGTCGTGTACCGTTGGTGTATACAAACTATTCAAATTAGTTTTTTTAGTTTTTTATACTATACATTATATTTATAATTTCATTTAAACGTTTTATAAATCAATCTGGCCAAAGTATACGGTCCTTGTATCCGTACAACAGTTCAACCATTAATAATTTGATCTGATCATTCCATAGCGTTTTATATGCGAGCATTCATATTTGTTATGTGCTATCCTGTATCTCACACTATCCTCGTTACTCTCCTAACAATACATAAGAAGAATGAAGCTCCAGAACATTATCAGGGGAGAAACGTCCGCTAGTCTATTATTTAAGGCAAGCAAACAATTGTCTATACAATACAGGACAATACAAACATGATTAAAGCTGAGGTCACGGCCTTAGAACGGGAATAGGGGGATAAAAACTGATTGAATCACGCGTCGAACTACACATATAGTCCAGATTAAAAAACAACAACATCTTTCATATGATCATATGGGAGAATCCCGGTGCACTCAATTACACTGAACTACACATTGATGTATAAGATTGTTTACCACAGTGTTATAAGTGAAACATAAAACATTAATGTCAACCCATTGCTGAAGACCCATACGGTTGAGGACCTATCACAATCTTCTTCATCCTCGCCGTTCAGACAGTCAACATAGTGATAACACGTGACCCTGTCTGGACCCGTGGCCGGCAGACATCGCCCCTCCTTGCACCAGATCTTGGTGCGGGGATCGCACTCAGACCGGTTTGCTTCTGAAGAACAATATACATGTATGACCAATAACTGTTCAAAGGCTGATTGATCGTTTTATCATACGTCTGATGTACAATATATAAGCCATCGACGTGCACGGCATTGTCACACTACGCATGACAAAAAAATTATGTTAACCTAAAAGAAAGTATAGCTTTTTTCAAGTTCATAACTGCAAAATAGTATTGGATGTATATTGAAAGTTATTGAAAAGGTATTCAGCTAAATTCAACGTTAGCAACCATAACTTGAAAGTTATTGAAATTTAACTTTCATCAGATTAACTGCAGAACTTATTGAAAAGATCGTTAAACAAAATCTACTACAGAAGTACTCGTCCATTCCCATCCGGGTATTGGTGCAGTCATTGGCTCCATTACACAGGTATTTCTTGTCGATGCACCGGTTACTGTTCTTGCAGATAAAACTGTCTCCGACCGGACAGGCCGTTGTTTTCTTTTTCTGGTGAACGACAGATGTTTTAAGCAAGTTTATATGTAATAGAGGGGTGTGGATTATTATTATTCAGCTAATACAGATCCTTGTTTCTGGTAAGAGGCAAAACGGTAAGGAATATACAGTCTTAGTATGTGAGCNTGTTCAAAGGCTGATTGATCGTTTTATCATACGTCTGATGTACAGGGCCATGGTATGACTACAATATATAAGCCATCGACGTGCACGGCATTGTCACACTACGCGTGACAAAAAATTGTGTTAAGAACGTATAGCTTGTTTCAAGTTTATAACTGCAAAATAGTATTGGATGTATATTTGAAAATTATTGAAAAGGTATTCAGCTAAATTCAACGTTAGCAACCATAACTTGAAAGTTATTGAAAATTAACTTTCATCAGATTAACTGCAGAACTTATTGAAAAGATCGTTAAACAAAATCTACTTCAGAAGTACTCGTCCATTCCCATCCGGGTATTGGCGCAGTCATTGGCTCCATTACACAGGTACTTCTTGTCGATGCACCGGTTACTGTTCTTGCAGATAAAACTGTCTCCGACCTTACAGGCCGTTTTTTCTTTTTCTGGTGAACGACAGATGTTTTAAGCAAGTTTATATGTAATAGAGGGGTGTGGATTATTATGTCAGCTAATACAGATCCTTGTTTCTGGTAAGTGGCAAAACGGTAAGGAATATACAGTCTTAGTATATGAGCGACGGTTTATACATGATTGGTAAAGAGCGAACGGTATAAGTATGTGAGCAACGGTTTATACCTGATTGGTAAAGAGCAAACGGTGTAAGTATGTAAGCAGCGGTGCATAAATTATTGGTAAAGAGCTGGTGACATTGAAACAGATTTGAGATTATAACGATCCAAGATTCGTGATCATACGCGTAACCGGACATGATGGTTAACATACATATAACCTAGTAACTACACCATTTCGTGTCTGTCTTTAACAAAATGTAACGACAAGCTTTACTTTTACATGAAATATGTAGCTCCCAGGAATTTGAAATCAGATTGTTCCTAAGATACGGAAATGTGAACGATGCCAAGATATGTAGCAAACTATATTTAAAAAAATTAACATAGATAGTAGCGCTATGATTTAATACTCTTTTCGAAAGTGTTTATAAACTGTATATGAGCCTCGCTCTGTAGAAAGGGGGTCTAACGCATGTGCGTAAAGTGTCGTCCCACGTTGGCACAAGCTAATCAGGGACGACACTTTCCATCGTAACTAGATTTTTGAAAAGAAGAGACTGTCTTTAAACGAAAAATATCATAAAAGCGATAAGTGTCGTCATAGATTAGCCTGTGCCGATTGCACAGGCTAATCTGGCACCATAATTTACGCACATAATTAAACCCCCTTTTAACTATATCTTGACTCGGTAGTTTCATATACAGTGTAGAAACAATAAATTCACAAACGAACCATCTAAGTAAAGAAATCTAAGTTGACATCTTGATTGCTATTTGTTTAATGATTACAACTAAAGGCTAAATTCGTGGTGTGTAACCTATGTACACATCACTCTAATATATTTAACAAAGTAGAAGGGTAACTCTTTTACCGATGAGCAAGAAAATAGCTGCTTTTACGGTTTGCCAATGTTTATACAAAAGGCAATACAATACATCATAAAACCATATTACCGATAAAGACTTGCATGCCCAATAAAATGCGCTTGTGCCGTATTAATCACAGACAAACAGCAACAACTAAACATTTGAGGTAAATCAATTAATTTGTAGACCGTTGTAAATCAGTTTGTTTGCAAACAATTCAGCTCATCTTTGATATGTAATGGCTTTACATAAATGACTTTCTTTTGTTAAACAATTGAACATCTGGAATGAAAATTAATTCCATTTGCATCTGCATGAACAAAAAGAAACACATGCTCCATGAAGTAATGTTCGTTCCGCGTATTACACAATAATAAACAACTTAAACAGTTCGTGCAATGCAATGAGGGAATAGAACAACTCAATATACAAAAAAACATTGACTGAATTGAGGACATTTTTGTTTGGAAACCTTGAAGGAAAAGTCTTTCAGTTGAGTCATTTTCAATATAAGGATAGTAACAACCATCACCGAATTGCTTTGTCATTGTTCATGTGAATTAAATACAGATTTTACATTAATTTCAGCATTGTGCTCATTTTAAATGGCAACATACATGCTTATATAATATATTTCATACTATATTAAGTTCAAGTTCAATGAAACTTTCATCGATCTAATTAACACAAAAATTAAAAAAAAAACTGCACAGGGTACTCTGGGGCGATACTTTACGCACATGCATCTAACCCCCTTTTCACAGAGCGAGGCTCATATGTAAAAGTGTTCAGCAACAGCACGCCATTTACTTAGAGCGAATACACGATATAAACATCATGAAAGCCTAATGATTTTCTTCAAAATAATTAAAATCACTCAAAAGGTAGTGTACATTTAATTCACAAGCGAGACCAGAGTAATATTCTGTTTCGTGAATAACATGAAATCCCATTTACATTTACATTTTTTTATTTATTATATTTTATTGGTAAATACATGCTGTCGAAGTTTTCATTATTTCTAATCTTGACCATGATTTTAAATGAAGTGTCCGTTATAATATATATATGCATAAGGAAGAGATTTCATTTGTTTATCTTTTCTAGATAGAAAAAGTATTTTGAAGTAAATTTAAAGATTAAAAACGCATTTTTTGTTTCAAAACGCCGTCAATATTCGTTAATTTTTTACTCACCTTCCAGTTCTAAATATTATCATATATGAGTACTTATCATTTGAGATGATAAGGCTCTTATCAATCTAGTGCGCGTTAGCCCTTTGCATGCTGGGTAATTTGTCGTCTGCTAAAATGTTGTCTGCTGAATTTCTAAAATTAGCATTTTCTTCGATTTTTTCAAAGAATACTATCAGAATAGCAAACAGTTTGGATCCTGATGAGACGCCACGTTCTGTGGCGTCTCATCTGGATCCAAACTGTTTGCAAAAACCTTCAAAATCCGGTTTCAGCACTCAAAGGGTTAGGGGCCTACATACATTCCTGCAGAGATGATAACAGCCCTTGCATTTGGTTAAGCACAAGATAATTTTACCCTTTACATGTTCTATTATTAATGGTCAATGGCCTTAATGGTCAATTTCTTACAACAACACAATTTTCATTATTCTATTATTTGTGACAAATACTTATGGCTAGAAAAGAAAGCATACAATGAATACGTTGCAGATATTTAATTGAAATAAATATAATTCAAAATTAAATTGGTTAATAACTGTTTAGTCCTTTTTATTTGTAAATGTTGACGTCTTAATTATTGGCATCTTTAAAACTATATTTTAAACCCGACTCTTTTCGAAACATTTGAGCTCCTTCGGCAAACGCGTTACCTGCTTGTCATTTCATTATGAGCATTGCTTAAGTTATATGTTAGATTCTCGTTTGCGGTCATTGATTTTGAAAACTCTTTTCTATTTCTTGTTTAACGAAAGGCTGGGTGTAGTTGATACTAGCCTTAGCAGTAAGGCCAGGCTAATCAGGAACGGCACTTTCCACGTTTATGGCATTTTTAGTTTTACAGGAAAAAACTTCTTCGCAAAAGTCCAGTTTAGGCGGACTGCACAAGCTAATGTGAAACGACATTTTACGCGCAAGAATTAAGCCTAATTTTCCCAATAATTAATTAACAAATAATTTAATTTTAAGGCACTCGGTAAGTTGCCCTCAATAATGAATAATTTACTGACATTATACTTCTGTCCGGTTAGTGCTAATGGAGCATCACGTTATCAATTAATTATTGAACGCAAATGTTTAGGTTCAATTATGACATTTTCATTTCATTTTCAGAATTAAGGAAGTTTTATTGTTTCTATAATACGGCAACCGACAAAAATGTCTCTTAGTGATCTTAATAAGATTAACTGACCGTTGCGCTCCCCATTAATGTCCCACTCAAAAAGAATTTCTCTTCGACACTGTACTATCCATTGTTCATCCCTCACAAAGAGAATTTGTCTTCAATTGACCGTGCAATGATATTAATGCCCTACCCCAATATAGCCAAACCCCAAATTACCATGCCTTCCGTTTAATATCTCACAACCATGAACTGACAGGGTTATTCCTTTAGTATGCCCAGCGGAACAGAATCTGTCTTCAANACTGCTGATGAAGTTTTATGTGCTGTTAAATCCCTCAAGAAAGGCAAAGCTGCAGGGCCAGACTTCCTTTTAAATGAGTATTTTACTGAGAGTATAGACATCTTGTGTGCTCACCTGTGTGATTTATTCAATGCCATCTTAGAGTCTGGTTTCTTTCCTGACAAATGGATAGAAGGAGTTATCGTTCCTGTACATAAGAAAGGGGATACAAAAAATGCACAGAATTACAGGGGAATAACACTAGTTAGTTGTTTTTCTAAACTTTTCTCCACTATTTTGAATAAAAGAATTGAAACGTTTTGCGAAAATAATAATGTAATATCTGATGCCCAATTCGGTTTTAGAAAAGGGAAATCAACTGTTGATGCGATATTTATTCTTCACTCAGTCATACAACACTATTTAAATAATAACAAGCGTCTGTATATTGGTTTTATTGACCTAAAATCTTGTTTTGATAGTATCAACAGAAATTGCCTTTGGCTTAAATTATACAAATGTGGTATTCAAGGTAAAATATTACGTATAATTAAGGATATGTATGAAAAGGTTAAGTCTTGCGTTCGCAGTTGTAATACGTACTCAGACTTTTTCAGCTACGCTGTTGGATTACGTCAAGGGGAGGTAATTTCGCCTCTGCTCTTTTCTTTATTCGTGGAAGACCTAGAACTACATTTACAAAGTAATTTAGATTCAGGTTTATATTTTGACGATATTGTGTTAATATTATTGTTATTTGCTGATGATATGGCAATTTTGGGTAAAACACCAGAAGACTTACAAAATAGCTTAGATAGTTTATATGATTATTGTAACTGTTGGGGTTTGGAGGTAAACATTCAAAAAACCAAGGTTATGGTTTTTAGAAAAAGAGGCAGAGTACTTCCAAATGAGCAGTGGAGTTACAATGGGAACTTGTTAGAAACTGTAGATAATTTCAACTATCTCGGTACAATTTTTAATTACACTGGCAATTTCGCTATGAACCAAGAGCATTTAATTGGTAAATCATTAAAAGCATTAAAATTACTTATGTATAATTGTAGAAAATATGTGATTAAACCCAAACTACAATGCCAGCTCTTTGATTCCTTTATAGGTTCAATATTGAATTATTCTGCCGAGGTATGGGGCGCCACTAAATCTAAAGAAATAGAGCGTATACACCTCAAGTTTTGTAAAAGTGTTTTAAAGGTCAGAATGAGTACTTGTAACGCTGGTGTATATGGTGATTTAGGAAGGTACCCGTTATATATTACTCGATATATTAGGATAGTTAAGTATTGGTGTAAATTGTTAAATACTGATAATATTATTATGAAAACGATTTATCGACAAAGTATATCTGATTGTTCAATAGGTTATAACAATTGGGTATCAAATGTTAAAAAGTTGTTAGAAACTTATGGATTTGCTGATTGCTTTAGAAATAGTGATACTCTTGATTGTAAAATATTTCCACATATATTTAAACAAAGATTGATTGATACTTATAAACAAGACTGGCATAGTTCTGTTGAAAGTAGTAATGTATTAGATTTGTTACAAAATTGTAAAGAGTCTCTGTCATATGAACTATATCTAGATGTATTGCCAAGTAGTTTAAGATTCTTTGTCACTAGAATAAGATTATCTGCACATTCTTTAAGAGTACAAACTGGTAGATTCGGTAGAAATAGAACACCAAGAAATGAGCGATACTGTCGATGTTGTTATTCCCTTGATATTGAGGACGAGTACCATTTCACTCTTTTTTGCCCTTGTTTTAGCAATATGCGTATGAAATATATTAAGAAACATTATTATGTACGACCATCAATGTTCACATTTATTGAGCTATTGCAAACTGAAAACAAATCTGTATTGATTAAATTTGCAAAACATATTAAAGAAAGCTTAGAAATTAGAAACGAAATTATAAATATTAACGAAAACTGATCATCCTCTGTACATGCTGTGTTATGCTGTATTGAAATGTCTATTAATCTGTGTTTACATGTTATACTGATAAACGTGATGTTATAAATTGTTATATAATAATATGTGTATATGATGATGTACTATGTACAAATCAAATCAAATATCTGTTATGTTCTGTAGAAATAATTATTAACGAGAAAATAGTCATGTTAAAAGCGTTGATAAGCTTTCACACCCCGGCATAGACTATGACATCCATCCAGCCGTCGCATAGATACAACACTTTTAAGGCTATTAAGGCAGTTTTGCTTTTTAGACGTTTCTAAATAAGGATTCAATTTAGATGGTGCAGGAAATATATTTGTCTTTACGCACACAAATTGTACACAGCTGTCGCAAAAATTGTGCCACGTAATAATATTAATAATTCATTTCCTTGCTTGTATACATTTTTACTTAATATTTCTATATGCGCAATAAAAAATATTTTAAATTGTTGACTTATTCGCACTAGGATCAATTTCCATGTTATTTATCATATTGGAAATACATTTTCTCATATGCAAATGAATTCTACACTTTTGATTCTTATTTTATTTAACTGCAAATTTATAAAACTTGCATTTTCATATTATTGACATATGTTCTACCGTTACATTAGTTTTGTTACATTAAGTTTATTCCTGACACAAATACACGTTTTTTTTTTAAACTTTAGGATCCGTAATATATGCAAATGTTACATGAACAACATTTATAGAAACATTTTCGTTACAATAAACTAATAATAGCATTCAACAGATACAATTTGTTATCGAATTCTCAAAGCTCCTAGAAAATTCATAATTCAAAGTTCTTATAAGCATAAATATTATTCTAAATACGTATCGTTTATATATATATATGAAAGGACTATTGTATTTATAATAACAATAATTATACACAAATTCTTAATGAGGGTTGCTCTGGGAAACCCGGGTTTAATGCATGTGCGTAAAGTTTCGTTCTGGATACACATTTGAAGTCAGAGACGAATCTTTAAGCCTTTATGCTATTTATTGCCTAAATGAACTCTCTTATTAATGAAAAAAAAACTATTAAGGCGTACAATGTATTCCCCGATTAATCTTGGACGACACTTTACGCACATTCATTAAGTCCGGTTTTTCCATTGCGAGGTACAATTAATTTTGTGAACACTGGGTCAGGTTTAATGCAGCCTATTTCGTTCTCCTAGTTCAAGCAGTCTGGGTTTCTATAGCAAGGCTTGATGCTGTCAATGCACGACGTAGAATTGCAACGGAACTCATTTGGCAAACAACCTGATATATGACATTGAAGAAATCTTTAGAGAAAGGGATACATATGTGATTGTAATTTATCTCTCAAGAAGTTTAAATTTCGAGTTGTAATGTAGTCAATGAACGAAGTATTATTGCAATAGTACTCAGTTGGCAAAAAACCTGAACTATAATAAAGTACACATCTTTAGAAATAGTGATGTATATGCTCATAGTTTTAGCACAATAGATATTGAGATATAAGTTTTGTAACCGCCAACGAAGTCCAAAATGGCAGTTAATGGGGCCAACGAAACCGGCGATCAGTGAAAAAAGATGTCATATAGTTACCCAATGCAATACGTATTCTTTTTGACTAAAGAGAAACATTAACATGTTCCGATCAGAAGCAGGAATGAATTACCATATAAATAAAAAAGCATATTGTATTTAACGTATTGAAAAGTAAATACATGTAAAGGTACACAACATGACTTGGAGTCAGCGGCATCGAAGGTTTGATATACTTATTAAGAAGTATAAACCATCTACAACGTACTAAAAAGGCAATTGCATTTTTAGGTTGAATACGTTCCTTTCTTCAAGCTTTAAACTCTGAAAAAAAGGAACACACTCCTACAATTGAACACCGTGTATAATGTATAGATAAGCGGAAAACTAATCAGTAATAAGAAAGTTGAAAGAAACGCGAAACAAAAAATACACCGCTATTCGGGGTATGTCATAAATAACTTTAACAGTTCCAGAAAGATCTAAATGCATTCACGCATGACATTAGCTGTCATGACATATTGACTTGCAGGGGAAATTTACCGTTAACTCTGTGAGAACCATTTAAAGCGTAAAGCAATTCTGACATCTTAGGAATCATATTGCCTTCAACGGTAATTTGGTTCCAATTATTCTTAAACATATTGGTTTATTATTGGGGAAAAAAAAACGTATTTACGGCTTGAACTTGTTCGAAGTTCTTTCAACCAACGATAGTTTTTCTTATCAGTAAAACACGACTAATCCATATGTTCAGTTTAAAATAATTTTGAAAGAAGGGTGTCTAAAATGTTTCAGTTGTAAGCTCCTTTGATATAACGATCAAACTCATAATAACTATTCGGGTATAGATAAGTATATAAAGGAAATAATGCTATTTCTTTTATGTTTAATGATAAAATATGACATTTCTGCAGTGAAATATCAGCAGTGAAAAAAAAAAAAAATTGTTATTTTCACCGGTGAAAATAAGAAATTTTCGCTAAAATAATGACGTCATTTTGTTGACGATTTTCTTGAAAAACGGGGCATAAAAGAAAAACAGAAAATTCGTTCAACTCGTGATCATAGAAAAATAATATGTTAACTCGTGGCTGCGCCACTCGTGAAAATATATTTTCTATGATTACTCGTGAAATAACAAACGATCTTACACTGACATGAACAAATATCCTCTATGTAATGAATATCATCGTTGCATATTTACGGTAGGTGTGATTATAAAGATTTTTAAAACTACAATATTAACATTCACTACCGAGTACCGATACCCAAATGAATGCTTATTATAAGAAAACAAACTCCAGAAACATTATATATACATCCTTAGTTACAGGCGCCAGTCTTTTATTTAAGACAAGTGACAATCGCATATACAATACGGACAAAAACATACACCACCACAATAAACAAGAACTGATTAAAGGTGGTGGCCATCGCCTTTGAATGGTCAACACAACACATTTGGGATTTGCACTGGTTTAATGGCCTGTGGTTCAATAACGTACCGCAGTTTAGTACGCTCTCGTCTGCCCCGTTGCTGCTTTCGCTGACTCCATTACATTTCAGTCCTACTGGTGTGCATTATAGCGGTTCATTGGAGCACAAAAGCATAACGTCGTCATGGCAACTGGAGGTCAGGTCCTCGGAAACAACCCCCGTTACTGAAAAAAAAAACACATGATCTATGATTTTTCATTTATATCAAGAACCAATTTAAATCTTGATGAAGAAAGTAAGTTCGCATGAGTAGACATGCTGAAGTGAGGGTCACTTTAGGTCAAGTGAATCGTTCATCTAATAAGCTGCAAAACACCATATTGTGCAATAGTTGTTTTTTAATTATTAATTTTAAACATTATATGATATGTTCTCTGTCACTGAATTTGCCGTTTGCTATGACACATTGAATAGAATTAAAGAAAATAGAAAATGATAACAACTTTATTTAAGTTTTTGAATCGTTTTAAATGCATGTTTAATAATGCATAAATCACAGCAATTTCCGAGAATTAACATAATTTATGGTATTTAACCGACACAGATGGAGTAAAGC
>VMBQ01016403.1:0-11201 GCA_007657795.1 Dreissena rostriformis | reverse complement strand
TAAACCATGTTTGATATTGTCACTGTTTAAAACATAACCTTTTTTATCCAAAATAACCATAGTCCTTTGTTAGCTATAACTATGTACCATAACCTATATCCAAAAAATGTTAAACAGATACATTACTTAAGTATTTTTACGGAAACAAATATGTTATATGCAAAATATATGTTTACGATGGAAATAAAAATGGAATTACAAAAAAGAAGATGATGATGTAGTTCATAGGAGATGATGATGGAGTTCATAGGAGATCATGATGGAGTTCATAGGAGATCATGATGGAGTTCATAGAAGATGATGATGGAGTTCATAGGAGAGGATGATGGAGTTCATAGGAGATGATGATGGAGTTCATTGGATATGATGATGGAGTTCATAGGAGATGATGATGGAGTTCATAGGAGATGATGATGGAGTTCATAGGAGATGATGATGGAGTTTCCACTCAGCTGAGCACTGAGAATGTCTTGTCAGCTCACGAGCAATCTTAAATCTCTGCTGTAGGAAGATCAAATATTCTTGCTCAGGGTTGAGTCTGACATAAAACATTATAAAACAAACATTTGTGAACACCCATAGGGAATGATGGTCAACCTCATCTTTGTTGTATAATCAGAACATTATAACAACCACGTGATCAACCATGTGTTAAGGGTTCCCGCCAGAGCCCGCTCCGGCGATAAGCCCTAGTCATTAGCTATCTAGCAACGCAACAGTAAAGACGCTTATATGCTACCTGTAAATATGTTTAATAAAATAGTAGAATAGAAGTTTGTGTATCTTGTGATATTGCATTCACATAAGTGTTGACATTCACATACCAAATACACATTATACAACAATCTTAAGAAAATGGTATCGTGTTCTGAGAAAACTGGGCAAAATGCTTGTGCGTAAATTGTCATCCCAGATTAGCCTGTGCAGTCCGCACAGGCTAATCAGGCACGACAATTTCCGTCTTAATTGGATTTTTGCAAAGAAGAGACTTCATTTAAACGAAAAATGTCATAAAAGCGGACATTGTCGTCTCTGATTAGCCTGTGCGGACTGCACAGGCTAATCTCGGATGACAATTTACGCACAATCATTTTTCCCAGTTTTTTCAGAACACGCCACATTGAAGGGTCAGTATCAAGAACATTCTCAATTTTTCGCTGAGCTCAGTAGATGAGATTTGAGGAGCCACTCAGCTGAGGATTGGGAATGTTGGTCAGCTCATGAACAATCTTAAATCTCACCTTTAAGAATATGCACATATACTTCCTCAAACTCAAGGGTTGAGTTGGACTAAGTAACACCAAATTGTTTATGATGGTCAAACTCATCTAAAAGAAAATAAGGGAACACTCAAAGTTTAGTCAGAATTTTAACTTGAGTATGTATGTGAAACCAGGCCGTTGTCAACATTTCTAGTAGCAGGGAACATTTTGAACCCCTTCATTCAGTTTGAATCTGCGTTTTCTATTACTGGTCATCTTAATGGATAAACATCGATAAAATAAGCCTGGAACTGGGAAAATGAGGCTTAATGCATTCGTGAAAGTGTCGTCCCAGATTAGCCTGTGCAGTCTTTAGGCTAATCTGAGGGACAACACTTCGTTGATTTGAAAGAAGTCTCTTCTAAATGGAAATCAAGTATAGCCCTTTGAGCGCTGGAACCGGATTTTGAAGGCCTTTGCAAACAGTTTGGATCCAGATGAGACGCCACAAAACGACAAATTTCCCAGCATGCAAAGGGATAGGCGGAAAGTGTTCCTAATTTGCCTGTGCAGACTCCACAGTCTAATCTGGGATGAATCTTGATGTACATGAATTAAGCCCCGTTTTCCCAGAGGGCAGCTAAAATGTATCAAATATTACTAGAAGCTTTAGAAAAAGCTTCATGAACGTGAACAATTCAGGAAGGTGCTTTGTATGCAACATCATGAATGAGATATTGTGGTTTCTTTGTTTATATCAATTTCTGAGAATGAAAGTTTATATATTTTCCTTATTTAACTGGTACTATTGCTTGGAAAATCTTCATAAATGGTCAGCTTTTGTAAGTTTTAAGCGTGAACACAAACGTTTTACCATGTTCATCAAGAAGCAAATGTATCTAAAACAAAGATGTAATGTAGATACCACTGTTTTGCAGTAAACTTTTGATATTGCACTACACAACAACAAAAGTTCTGAGACTTCTTCCAAGAAAGTCAGTGGGTATCAATGTATTTTGCGGTTATGCAGGAAGTTAATATCAGGAAAACATTAGAAAATGTATTGACATTTCATTTATTAAGAGCATGAATCGAGGCAAGAACACATTCGAGTACATGTATTAGCATTCTGCTTTGATGACTGCAGAGAATCGATGCAGAAAGAGTGAAAGTAAAAAGGAAACGCATGTTGAAGTGGCAGATATTTCTTAATAATGCTGTATCAACAGAATGATGAATATTTTTCCGCTTTTAATTAAAATTTATTGTGAGATTAGACATCATAGTGTTCTAATGGATAATTTATGGTGACTGCCTTGTAATCTGGATATGTGAAGTTTGATCCTCATTTTACCATGTCCAGAATACACAGTTTCCATTAAATTGTTAATTACATTATATTTACCATATTTGTAAGCATAGTATTGTACTGAAATATAAAGATGTAATGTTGAACACTCAGCTGTTCATGTATTTCCCAGAATTGTCCTTGAACTTAATCAAAATCACTGATAGATTCTTCATGACCCAAGTCTTACTAATATAAATCATGTTTCTATATCTCATATTTAAAATAGAATAGCATCTAACCCCTTCTGCAGATGCAGAACTATTCTTCCGGTTCCCTTATTGTGTCGTGTTCTGAGAAAACTGGGCATAATGCATGTGCATTAAGTGTCGTCCCAGATTAGCCTGTGCAGTCTGCACAGGCTAATCAGGGACGACACTTATCACTTAAACTGGATTTTTGCAAAGAAGAGACCTCAATTAAACGAAAAATTCCATAAAAGCTTAAATTGTCGTCCCTGATTAGCCTGTGCGGACTGCATAGGCTAATCTGGGATGACAATTGACGCACATGCATTATGCCCAGTTTTCTCAGAACAAGACAACAATTATCAAAACAGCAGTATCGTCTTCATCTGTGCAAGTATTCTCTTGTCCATTTGTTGGCCTCTAGCAAAATTATGAGAGAAAGTTTAGTCCATTTAAAAGATAAACATCACTGAACAGCTATGTTTAATTTTTGTTATTTGTGTACAATATAAATGTTTATGAAAACAAAACCTAATTGATCATGGATAAAAATCAAGCAATATTAAATTTGTGTTGCATTGCCATGGAAATACCTCTGCTGGGGAATCATCCTAATAGATTGATTTAACGGGAAAATAGTAGAGAAAAAGTAGGGAAAAAGAATTCCTGCCTAATACAGCAAACAGTAAATTATTATCTGAGTTATAATTTCAAGCTTGTATCGGGAAATAAATGTCAACCATGGTTTGTCCTGTTTTTGTCAAGCCAATAAGTTCTTAATAATAATTATTATAATAAAAATCAAACGTCATCTTGTTTTACTATGCATTGAAAAGTAGCAATCAACATAAAATGTAAAATAAATTGTAGAAATTGCAAAATTTAAGTCCAACATGACGTTGCAACATTTTGTTAACTCTTGTTATGACACAACCTTGTTCATGCAGAGAATCAAGTCAGTGGAATTTGTACATGACAGTTGGCTGAAATGTCTTCCAAAGTTTAATTTTTTCACTTAATGGACCCAGTTATCAGACTCTTAAGTCAATATTTTTTTATTTTTTTACTCGTGTACATTTATCTCCCTTGTCTAGTTTGGAAAGGAATTTTGTTGAGTGGCGAATTATGGGCTGTGTACACTTCACATATCACGTAGTGCACCTTTAATACATAACGCCGATCAGACTATTTGTCTATTCATATTTGTCCTAATAATGGTCATTTTTTATGAAATACAATAATTTAAAATAACTGTAGTATTGTTGGAGTTCACTATATTAGAGATGTGGTATTTTGTCAGGGTACCCCGGTGTCTGCCCATCCCCATAGGCACAGAATCACATTTTTTTTTTATTATTGAGCAAAAAAATCAATAGTTGGGAAACACCTTCGTTAAGCTCATTAATGTAGATTCAGCGCAGAGAGACTTCATAAACTTTGAAACAGTGACACATGAACAGTTATACACTTTGAAACAGCTACACGTACATGACAAGTAATAAACTTTGAAACAGCTACACATGAACAGTTATAAACTTTGAAACAGCTACACATGACCAGTAATAAACTTTGAAACAGCTACACATGACCAGTAATAAACTTTGAAACAGTTAACATGACTGGGTATAGAACTTTAAAACAGTTTCAAATGACCGGGTACTAGAACTTGAAAACAGTTACACATGACTGAGTATTAAACTTTAAAACAGTAACACATGACCCGGTATCAAACTTTGAAACAGTCACACATGACCAGGTATCAAACTTTGAAACAGTCACACATGACCAGGTATTAAACTTTAAAGCAGTTACACATGACCAGGTATAAAACTTTAAAGCAGTTACACATGACCAGGTATTAAAACTTTAAAACAGTTACACATGACTGTGAAATACAACTTTGAAACAGTTGCACATTCTGGGTATTAAACTTTGAAACATTTGAACATGACTGGGTATAAAACTTTGAAACAGTAACACATGACCAGGTAATAAACTTCGAAACAGTTACGCATGACTGGGTAATAAAACTTTGAAACAGTTACACATGACCTGGTAATAAAAGTTTAAAACATTTGCACATCACCAGGTATTTAACTTGTTAACAGTTACACATGACTGGGTATAAAACTTGGAAACAGTCATGCATGACTAGGTATTAAAATTTGAAACAGTAACACATGACCAGGTATTTAAATTTGAAACAGTAACACATCACCGGATATATTATTCTTCTAAGAGTTACACATTACCTGTCATTATACTTCAAAGCAGTTACACATTACAAAGTATTATTCTTCAAAACTGTTACACATTACAGTGCAGTTGTATTTGAAACAGCTACACATTACTGGGCATTATACTTCGAAACAGTTATACATTACTCTGTATGTATAATACTTTCAAACAATTACACATTTCTGGGTATATTATACTTCCAAAGAGTTACACATTACAGGTTATTATACTTTGAAACAATTACACATAACCGGGTATTATTCTTTGAAACGTTTATACTTGAAAGGATGTTAAACTTGAAACAATTACACATTACCAGGTATTACTCCAAAAAAAATACTGTACATTTTTGGGTGATCTACCGGTACTTTGAAACAGTTACCCTTTACAGTTACACATGACTTGGTATTATACTAGAGAAATCGTTCCATGTAAGTAGGTATTACAATTAGAAACAGTTACACATTACAGGGTTTTACGGTTCAATCATTCCATACCAAGGAAAACAGTTACACATTAGTGGGTATTATACTTTGAAACAATCACACATTACCTGGTATAATAATTTGAAGCAATCACACATTACTTGGTATTATACTTTGAAACAGTGACATTTAACCTGGTATTTTACTTCGAAACAATCACACATTTGAGGGTATTATACTTCGAAACAATCACACATTTGAGGGTATTATACTTAGAAACAATCACACATTTGAGGGTATTATACTTAGAAACAATCACACATTTGAGGGTATTATACTTAGAAACAATCACACATTTGAGGGTATTATACTTAGAAACAATCACACATTTGAGGGTATTATACTTAGAAACAATCACACATTTGAGGGTATTATACTTAGAAACAATCACACATTTGAGGGTATTATACTTAGAAACAATCACACATTTGAGGGTATTATACTTAGAAACAATCACACATTTGAGGGTATTATACTTAGAAACAATCACACATTTGAGGGTATTATACTTAGAAACAATCACACATTTGAGGGTATTATACTTAGAAACAATCACACATTTGAGGGTATTATACTTAGAAACAATCACACATTTGAGGGTATTATACTTAGAAACAATCACACATTTGAGGGTATTATACTTAGAAACAATCACACATTTGAGGGTATTATACTTAGAAACAATCACACATTTGAGGGTATTATACTTAGAAACAATCACACATTTGAGGGTATTATACTTAGAAACAATCACACATTTGAGGGTATTATACTTAGAAACAATCACACATTTGAGGGTATTATACTTAGAAACAATCACACATTTGAGGGTATTATACTTAGAAACAATCACACATTTGAGGGTATTATACTTAGAAACAATCACACATTTGAGGGTATTATACTTAGAAACAATCACACATTTGAGGGTATTATACTTAGAAACAATCACACATTTGAGGGTATTATACTTAGAAACAATCACACATTTGAGGGTATTATACTTAGAAACAATCACACATTTGAGGGTATTATACTTAGAAACAATCACACATTTGAGGGTATTATACTTAGAAACAATCACACATTTGAGGGTATTATACTTAGAAACAATCACACATTTGAGGGTATTATACTTAGAAACAATCACACATTTGAGGGTATTATACTTAGAAACAATCACACATTTGAGGGTATTATACTTAGAAACAATCACACATTTGAGGGTATTATACTTAGAAACAATCACACATTTGAGGGTATTATACTTAGAAACAATCACACATTTGAGGGTATTATACTTAGAAACAATCACACATTTGAGGGTATTATACTTAGAAACAATCACACATTTGAGGGTATTATACTTAGAAACAATCACACATTTGAGGGTATTATACTTAGAAACAATCACACATTTGAGGGTATTATACTTAGAAACAATCACACATTTGAGGGTATTATACTTAGAAACAATCACACATTTGAGGGTATTATACTTAGAAACAATCACACATTTGAGGGTATTATACTTAGAAACAATCACACATTTGAGGGTATTATACTTAGAAACAATCACACATTTGAGGGTATTATACTTAGAAACAATCACACATTTGAGGGTATTATACTTAGAAACAATCACACATTTGAGGGTATTATACTTAGAAACAATCACACATTTGAGGGTATTATACTTAGAAACAATCACACATTTGAGGGTATTATACTTAGAAACAATCACACATTTGAGGGTATTATACTTAGAAACAATCACACATTTGAGGGTATTATACTTAGAAACAATCACACATTTGAGGGTATTATACTTAGAAACAATCACACATTTGAGGGTATTATACTTAGAAACAATCACACATTTGAGGGTATTATACTTAGAAACAATCACACATTTGAGGGTATTATACTTAGAAACAATCACACATTTGAGGGTATTATACTTAGAAACAATCACACATTTGAGGGTATTATACTTAGAAACAATCACACATTTGAGGGTATTATACTTAGAAACAATCACACATTTGAGGGTATTATACTTAGAAACAATCACACATTTGAGGGTATTATACTTAGAAACAATCACACATTTGAGGGTATTATACTTAGAAACAATCACACATTTGAGGGTATTATACTTAGAAACAATCACACATTTGAGGGTATTATACTTAGAAACAATCACACATTTGAGGGTATTATACTTAGAAACAATCACACATTTGAGGGTATTATACTTAGAAACAATCACACATTTGAGGGTATTATACTTAGAAACAATCACACATTTGAGGGTATTATACTTAGAAACAATCACACATTTGAGGGTATTATACTTAGAAACAATCACACATTTGAGGGTATTATACTTAGAAACAATCACACATTTGAGGGTATTATACTTAGAAACAATCACACATTTGAGGGTATTATACTTAGAAACAATCACACATTTGAGGGTATTATACTTAGAAACAATCACACATTTGAGGGTATTATACTTAGAAACAATCACACATTTGAGGGTATTATACTTAGAAACAATCACACATTTGAGGGTATTATACTTAGAAACAATCACACATTTGAGGGTATTATACTTAGAAACAATCACACATTTGAGGGTATTATACTTAGAAACAATCACACATTTGAGGGTATTATACTTAGAAACAATCACACATTTGAGGGTATTATACTTAGAAACAATCACACATTTGAGGGTATTATACTTAGAAACAATCACACATTTGAGGGTATTATACTTAGAAACAATCACACATTTGAGGGTATTATACTTAGAAACAATCACACATTTGAGGGTATTATACTTAGAAACAATCACACATTTGAGGGTATTATACTTAGAAACAATCACACATTTGAGGGTATTATACTTAGAAACAATCACACATTTGAGGGTATTATACTTAGAAACAATCACACATTTGAGGGTATTATACTTAGAAACAATCACACATTTGAGGGTATTATACTTAGAAACAATCACACATTTGAGGGTATTATACTTAGAAACAATCACACATTTGAGGGTATTATACTTAGAAACAATCACACATTTGAGGGTATTATACTTAGAAACAATCACACATTTGAGGGTATTATACTTAGAAACAATCACACATTTGAGGGTATTATACTTAGAAACAATCACACATTTGAGGGTATTATACTTAGAAACAATCACACATTTGAGGGTATTATACTTAGAAACAATCACACATTTGAGGGTATTATACTTAGAAACAATCACACATTTGAGGGTATTATACTTAGAAACAATCACACATTTGAGGGTATTATACTTAGAAACAATCACACATTTGAGGGTATTATACTTAGAAACAATCACACATTTGAGGGTATTATACTTAGAAACAATCACACATTTGAGGGTATTATACTTAGAAACAATCACACATTTGAGGGTATTATACTTAGAAACAATCACACATTTGAGGGTATTATACTTAGAAACAATCACACATTTGAGGGTATTATACTTAGAAACAATCACACATTTGAGGGTATTATACTTAGAAACAATCACACATTTGAGGGTATTATACTTAGAAACAATCACACATTTGAGGGTATTATACTTAGAAACAATCACACATTTGAGGGTATTATACTTAGAAACAATCACACATTTGAGGGTATTATACTTAGAAACAATCACACATTTGAGGGTATTATACTTAGAAACAATCACACATTTGAGGGTATTATACTTAGAAACAATCACACATTTGAGGGTATTATACTTAGAAACAATCACACATTTGAGGGTATTATACTTAGAAACAATCACACATTTGAGGGTATTATACTTAGAAACAATCACACATTTGAGGGTATTATACTTAGAAACAATCACACATTTGAGGGTATTATACTTAGAAACAATCACACATTTGAGGGTATTATACTTAGAAACAATCACACATTTGAGGGTATTATACTTAGAAACAATCACACATTTGAGGGTATTATACTTAGAAACAATCACACATTTGAGGGTATTATACTTAGAAACAATCACACATTTGAGGGTATTATACTTAGAAACAATCACACATTTGAGGGTATTATACTTAGAAACAATCACACATTTGAGGGTATTATACTTAGAAACAATCACACATTTGAGGGTATTATACTTAGAAACAATCACACATTTGAGGGTATTATACTTAGAAACAATCACACATTTGAGGGTATTATACTTAGAAACAATCACACATTTGAGGGTATTATACTTAGAAACAATCACACATTTGAGGGTATTATACTTAGAAACAATCACACATTTGAGGGTATTATACTTAGAAACAATCACACATTTGAGGGTATTATACTTAGAAACAATCACACATTTGAGGGTATTATACTTAGAAACAATCACACATTTGAGGGTNAAAACTGGGCATAATGCATGTGCGTAAAGTGTCATCCCAGATAAGCCTGTGCAGTCTGCACAGGCTAATCAGGGACGACAATTTCCGCTTTTATGATATTTTTCGTTTAAATGAAGTCTCTTCTTAGCAAAAATCCAATTAAGGCGGAAAGTGTTGTGCCTGATTAGCCTGTGCGGACTGCACAGGCTAATCTGGGACAACACTTTACGCACATGCATTATGCCCAGTTTTCTCAGAACACAACACATCTTATGGTTTATCGATGAGGTCAATGTGTGTCTGCTAGCACTTATTTTGCAGTCAGTCATTAACAGTAGTATATATAAATCAAAGCGCTGAAGGCGCTGAAGTTGTTGGCTTTTGCATAATCGTAGACTCAACTCAGATTTCAAAATTATGTTATAGCTTTTTATATCGCAAGTTTGAAATGAACACAACCCATTCAAATTTATAAAGAGTGTGTCTCAAAGCACAGGTCGAAATGTATGTGCACTGTTTATCCTCAAATTAATGTTATAGAGATAACTAAGACAAAATGTGCACATTGCACAGGCTAATCAGTGTGCACAGGATAATCTTATTTGACATGCATTAAGCCCCGTTTTCCCTGAAAGCAGCCAATATGTACAGCACAAGCTAGACTGGCCAATGTTGTCGCATAAACATGCATATGCGGTGGTTATCGTTCCTAGCGTAGTTAAGCAATACACTGGCTTGCAAAACTCCCTCTACATTAGTTGCTCGCTAGCGCGAACAACTAAAAATGAACATATAAATATTTTTTCTGTAAAGCCCTGTTAATTAATATAATGCTTTTACATTTAGTGTTTAAAGCATCATTAAGGCATACATTAGGAACGGCAGTATTTAAAATAGGTGAAGGGGCATTTGTTAGGGCGACCGCATTTCTTAATTAAGGAATGTATGATTAAGTACTGTGTATGCCAATGAATGGACATATTTCTGCTTTTTATGTCACATTTTATTCGCAGACTTCCATGTTACATTCTTGAATGAAGACCATCAATGTCTGCAAACAGATGATCGATGGCTTCTAAATTTAGAGGAAAGACTTTCTAACTTAATGTTCTGGACATGGGAAATCTTTGGAAATTCGGTATTGATCGTCGTCAATAATTAATTAAACCAGACGTATTACATGTTCAAGGCAAATGTGCTGGTGGAACATTCGACATTTGTTGTTGAGGGCGTGCAAAGTCGAATTCGCATCCAATAACTGATTAGGTTTTTTTATTGGGTAACATGTACAGAAATAA
>VMBQ01016396.1:0-11126 GCA_007657795.1 Dreissena rostriformis | reverse complement strand
TATATAGGGTATGCTTTAAATAACGTACAAAAGGAACAAGATGATAGGTGAATTGATTTCTCGAACCCTATTTATTATAAACAATTGTGTTATAAGTATTGCAAACATTTTGTTCGAAGACATGTTACATGAATATAATTTTGACTTATTACGAGATTGCTTTTACATAACATTTTACATGCTGAAAGATGCTAAATAACTTTTTGTTTATTCTTAATTAAATAGAAGCTACTTCTGGAGAAGTTAATAGAAAGTTGGAATTTTAATAAAATAATCCCACCGCAAATCAAATATATATGATGTTCAACAGTTAGAAATTATTGCGTTTATGATTCTTCGTTTGCTTATTGATGCGTGTAAAAGCACATTTTCTCTAATAGACGTGTTACTAAAACGTTACCGCGGGCTATTTATATAAAAAAGATTACTAACTTTATGTCATCAGAGTCGTTCAGATCTCTCGATACTAGTTTGAAACAATGATTCAATAAAACAGTAAATATATTATTTTAATACATTTGTATTTATATTTATTTTTCGCCTATTTATAAGAAATATATACACGTACTAATTCACATTGTGTACTTAGAAACAAAACAACAGAAGGTTCTAATCAAACACAATATCCTTTATTCTTTTGTTTTTGGTGTACATTACGTTACTTGTATAATGTACATTTGTTCCGATGTTCTTTTGCCTTTCTTATCAACTGAAAAGTACATAATATTGAAAGACATGAACTGCGTTTATTTGCCGCTAATGAGACAGATTTACTCGTAATACATGAACTACGTGCACTGATGTTCAGTAATCAAACCAAAAGACATTGACCGGTAACTTGAGTCTGATAAATTCGTAAAGGTTGTTTTAATTAATGCATATAAAAATGAACAAATAAATTTTACGATAAACAGTTTGTCCTATAAAAAGCGTAGCCGTCTAACCCAAGTGTTGCCGGAAAATACTTCGAGGTTAAACGGTGCGACATTATGCATACATTGGCAGTTTATACTCTATAACGGAGGTCAGTGAGACATGTTCACCAGATAGACTATACATATAACGTTAGTCATGCAGGTCAAGTCAAGTTAAACCCAGAATTGAATTGATATTTACTTGTGTGATTCTTTCATATATAGTAATTGTAAAAACCTCATAAACTTTTACCCAAATTTATGGCAATGGATCATCACAGCTTAAGAGTTGTATGAACGAGTTATGATCACTGCAAATATAAATGCACGTCCCCACATCTGTTAAACATATTTAAAGTAACTAAACAAAATTAGTCAATCATCACCTGTGACGCGTTCAGAGATTTAAGTTTTTCAAAAAAAATGAGCGATTGGATTTAAAACAAATGATTTAACAACGAGCACTTGGTGATGATTGTGATTTCGGAATAATGAAATATGAATCATTATCAGTAGCTGCGAAAGAGTTAACATTACATGTCATGCATGCCGTATTTTTGTGAAGTATTCCGCGGACTGCCGCAGTCCTTGGTAGGCATGCGATGATGATCATTCAGATTGTATAACAATTTACATTTATTCATAATTAAACAATATTTTAAGCCATAATATGTGTACTGGAAACATCGACATCCTTTCATGCATTATAATCTATACGTAAATTATAAAAATAGAAGTTTAACGTCTTTCTGTCGATCGATCGTTTTCTATAAGAAAAAAACACAATAGAAACTGCAATCTTGGTAACTTGTTTAGAAACTAAAAACAAACCAATAAGTAAAACGTTGATGTAAACAGATAAACATGTCTTGAGCTTTTCTGTTATTCAATCAAAGCTATTGTGCGATTAAAATCTATATAAAAATATTATGCGTTATTTCAAATGTTAAAGTCCCTTAAGTTGATTTCAAAACCCGTTGTCAGCAATTTAAGTAATTTATTCTGGATATAGATTGGACATACACAGTTTGAAGTGTCAATCCTCGGTAAAAGAGAGCCCATATTTGTACCAATGTCGTTGGCATAGCTGCGCTTGTGATTGCTTTTCGAAAACGCGTTGATGAAATGAATGTTCCATAACAAAGTAAGCGTGTTTAAAGGCTTCGTTTAAAGTTAACGCTGGCATTTTTTCAGATGTAGGATATCAACACGTGTTTCTGAGACTTTAGAACATTAGCTGTTCAGTCGATGCCCATATATCACAATCCAGAAAGAACATAATTTATGGACAAAAAGAGCAACTAAATATCGTATTTATTTCTCTGCTCTTCACTATTTAAACGTTGTACGGAAAATAGACAAAGACATCACGACATAGCTACTTCAGCCGAAATAATAAAACACGAACATATAATTACGTAGTGGAGCTATTTGTTAATAACTAAGTGAAAGACCTCAATCTTTACCTACTGGCAAACAACAAGCATCTACTTTAAAATAAAAACGTCACATTCTTGTTTTCCTGTGAATATGTGAAACCGTTCATGTAAAATATGATTGTGCGTGGTCCACGTGAGATTACATTTTGTTTATGTCACTTGTTTTTCGTTTGAGATGGAGATATGTATATAATATGTCAGTCAGACCACACTTAAAATCTATTTGAATAAAATAAAAAACCATACGGGTACATTTAATGTTTTTGTAAGGTTTTATTTAATTGTGGTTGCCAAAGTATCATAGTTTCATTGTTTATTTGAACATATCACAACACGGCTTAGGATACAAATAACAAATACATTGGCCCCGTATTTATAAAATTAAGGAAGACATATACATACTTCTCTACTAGCTGTATTAAAAATGTCAAAATTATGCTGCCCAGCATACAGTATATTTGCAAAGTATGCATTAACTGTGATAAGTCTATGGGTTTAAGGGGTTTCAAATCAAGTTAAAATGTCAACGCTGAATATATCCCACACAAAGACGACAGTGCTAATCTTATTTCTGATACATAGAAACTAGCGGAAGACGTACATACTGATGTTTATTATTATTTAATGACATGTGATATTTTGGACTGCATGTATGCATGTATATATTATGAAGATATCTCAGACGTATGAATCTGGCTAATGATTGTACAAAATCTATTTATGTAAACATTTTAAAACAACAAATTGTCCAGAACTTTGTTGGCAATCGATGTCTGAGCAGTTGTACACCTTTTAATTAGCATCATTAGCCATTAACGATACACATACATTTAACTACCCATATTATTTAGAAATATTTTAATCATAATGACATGTGTCTTCAACCTGACTCTGAATATGATACTTGCAGTGCGTCGAATAAGCCAATGTACGCTTTCAAATGTCGTAATGAGGCTAATAACTAGGAAATGCAATACTTTGACCACTAAAGGCTTCTATGTGACTGACCGCACATTCAGACAACATGTACAGAACATGGGTTCATTTGGAATATATGTGGAGGTTAAAAAAAAACGCAAGAAGACAAACGGGCAGAATGAGAGCAGCCGGACGGGCGGGCAAGCAAGAAGGCAGACAGGCAGGCAGACCTACTGACCGACTGACAAAAATACAGATAGACGGACAAATATCTTCCTGCAACATCGCATAATACCTGTGTATTCCTAGTCTGTACATGTATATATGGTTATTTTATGTTGAGGTTAGCTACTGTGTAGATAGGTGTCACACATAGTTGTCACGAACGCATAACATATCACAATTTAACGTGCATTAAGTTACACGTAAACATAATTTATCAAAATTGAGTTGCGCACACACATTTAAATAAACAACGTCATGTGTTAACAATTTAACAAGATGTTGATTATTTGAATTAAAACTGAAAGTTTTGAATCAGGAAAATTGCAAATATTAATGACGTGCATAAGTAAATCAAGTACAGCCCCATATTTCAAGATCTCATAACGCATATCAATCTCATATTACAATAATTGAGGTTTACAACAAATGCGTCATAATGTGATTCTTACCAATGATTAAAAATTCGCACCCTGTCGATATTCTGACACGTTTATTATCTGAAAATGGACAAAAAAAGATTCACTTGTTTATCTACGTCCCTTGATGCTTTAATATTTATCTGTTTGCGTCAGTGTTCTTGAAAAACATACTGTAATTGTATGCTTATCATGATAATAAAATAATTACAATAAACGCATTTCAAAATAATACATTTAACTATGCATGACTTTATCATATTTACTTATAATGTTTTGAACTACAATTACACACGCTGCTCAAAGAAATGACACTTATGCGATCATACGACTGTTTTTCAATTAACTCATATTAAATAAACATAGAAATCATCTTATTACCTATAAAATGCATCAGCGCGTTTTTACTTGCGTTAATCAAAGAAGTTAACTAGAAATTGAAATGACATTAAAAAACACGATACAGAATGATACCATGTGATGTTGAAATTTAATCATGAAGTTAATTTGTCAATGTGACAACCTTAACATAGACGCAAATACAATATATATTGAAAAATGACTATATGCTGGAATGCTGCATGGTTAATGAAATAAACGGAGCCAGTTCACTAGGTGTATGTTATATACTTGGAATTACTCTTTCACTTAAGGAAGCTTCGTATGTTCTTTCTAATCAACAAAGGAACTGTGGCTTTTAGAATTTGACCGCTGCATTAGAAGAGAAGACGAGCCATGAATGTCGAACATGTCTACTAAATCAATAGTGATATTCGATGGTTACTCTTAATTACATTTTGTAACCGACTACTTCCATTGTCCTTCGACCAGAATGTGACACGAAAACAAATGCATGCTTCCTGTTTGATAGAATAGGCGCTCATGAAAAGGACATTATATACAATACACGAATAAATGATTTTAATATACAAAAAAACGCATTTAGGGATATGTCATTTTTTTCATTCCTAGGACAGTTCAACGGGTTCACCGCGAAATCTTAAAGTTTCGGATATTGAGATATTTCCAAGCATGTCCTGGCACTTTGTTTGTATTAGGAGATTAGAAATAACAGTGTTTGTCTGTGGATATAAGTTTGACTGAAAGATATATTCATGTACAATCTTTATAAGATTTTTTATCATAAGCTCGGCTCGAATAATTAAATTACAATGGAAAACAACAGGGAGAACCACTGGATGTCCAACTTGAAAAAGAACTTTTAGTTTCGGACACACAATTTCGGATTTAAGCAATCTTCAGATTAAAGTCGTAAATAATGGTATCATTGAAAAGTTGTTATAATTACATTTGATAGTATTTGATAATTTTAAGAAGGCGCAAATTGTACTTCCCTTATTTTAAATTACAGTGTTTTATATTGATATAAATTGTTAAAATGTGCATGTATATAGTGGTTTACTTTTCAAAGAATAATGTTAAGGTAGTCTGGCAAATGTATAACATTTATTATCATTTAATATCTAAAATACATACATATGGCTGAACATGGATTTTTACGGGTTTTACGATTTTATCGGTAACATCGAAGGTTATAAATAAAACTCCAATTTCAGCACATACCTTATGCACAGCATTTAATTAAAGAAGAATTTAATTTTGCGATTTCCATCCTTTATTTGTTTATTAAGGTACATAGGCAAACTTTAGCAGTTTTAATCCATTTTTATATGTGCAACTAAATTAAATAAGGCCGATTGTTTATTCTAATTTTATGTAGTATAGGTAAGAAATATAAGTACATCAATTATTAAACAAGTTATGTTTTAACACAACAACAGAAGCAAAGACAGTTTCAATATAAAAGAATGGTAATGTAAGCTATATTTAAATTAGGAAATACTGCATGTAAAGATACAGATATAATGCACATATAAAATACCTTTAAAATGACAATTGGTTATTAATAATGATGGCATTTTGTCATACATATATATACATGTCAATGTCATGAAATACGATCATACTGACGACTGGTTTCATAGGAAGCCATTACACGTATGATGGTGCGTTAATATTATACTATTAGACCGAAAATAAAAGTACATTTGTAAGTGCATTAACTATTCCTTATAGCAGGTCATTTTTAAATAAAAGGATGTTCATTTGCTGGATTTTGATGAAACCGCGTATAAAAAGCGAACAAATACATGTATTATTCGTTACAGTAATTGTATTTTCGTGCAAAATACATTAGTTAAAAACGTTCGTATCAATACATTTTCGTCATGTAAATGGGAATCTTTGGAATAGATAACCAACACAGTAAATATTTATATTAACATTTAATATATAATTTGTAGTTGTATGCCGGAGACATATACATGAGATGGTTCTGAAGTTACATCGTTTATTTAATATTTAATATGTATAATTCCTATAACATCAACTTGTTATGCTAATTGTAATATATAACGATGCACAATGACCTTATCAATGTGACATCTTTCATTAACCGATATTAATATTTAAATGCAACGTGGTTGTGTCCATGTCGGATGTACACTGGATCGTTTGAGTACTGCTATGATCCTACAATGTTGACATTTTACAGGAACTATCTACCGATTATTGCATTATACAACACTGTCATATCATAATAATTTTAACTAATCGGAGATAAGTGGTTTTCTTAGGCTTAATGTAGGCTTGCCGAGAACAGTTTGTTTTACTAAAGATGTCATTTAGCAATATGTCAGTTAGTAGTGAGATCTGCTGATTAAACAAGAATACTTTATTTCTTTGAACAATGCTTTTTATACTAACGATGAAGAACACATTTTGATTTTAGGCTACTTGCTTAGCAAATGATCATGTGATATGCTTAAACTGAATGTATCTTTTATGAGTTATCAATTATATGTTATTATAAAATGACTCTATCTGTAGTCGGTCCGGTATATTGACTATAACTGTCGTTGGTACAGTACAGTGACTCTATATGTCAGTTAACTGACTCCATTTGTCGTTTAAAAGTAAACTGACTATGTCTGCAGTTGGTCAAGTAGTTCAAGTGCACTGATTATATCAGTTGTTGGTCAAGTAAACTGACTCCATCTTCCGTTGGTCTAGAAAATTTACTCCATCGGTCGTTGCTCAAGTAAACTGACTCTATCTGTCGTTGGTCAAATACACTGACTCAATATTTCGTTGATTAAGTAGGGTTGCTGTGAGCACATTATAGATTGATTGTCGTTTTGCTTTACTTAACATTGTGGATCGATTATACATTATTTCATAATGCGTTTACATATTTAAATGGCGTGTACGCCAGTACGTAAAAGTTATACGTTGTGTCGTGTCTAAGTTTGTGTCATATTGGTAATTTTTGAACGCAACATATAAGATATGTTCGATAATTTACTCATGTAAACGACGTACTGAACATTTTTATATTATCATAGTTACTTTAAAATTAAAGAAAATAAATAAATTGTTCAATAAGTCCATGTTGGTACATCGGTATGGATATTTTACAAGAAAGATGCATTTTGTTTATTAGTTGTGATTACAAAAATAACATGATGATCGCTATGTTCGGAATGTTAATTAAACCGGTCTTCTAGATGTGATCTGCCTTGATAGCAATCAAGCTGACCTTACTCAATTGAATCCCTCGTACCCAGTGTGTAAATAATCTATAATTGCAACACACACACCGTCAATCTAAGAACAATAATGATATCATCAACAGGAAACCGGTTAGTTTCATTAGCATCTTTTTTAACTGTCAGCACGCATTCTTTTGTTTGTGTACTTAATAAACATGCACGTGTGTTTCAGTTCATAATCGAAATAGACGTTCTTTAAAGATTATTTTCACAATGCTGTCCTTCATGTCAATTTCCTGCAATATTCATACCATACTAGTCATTAAACAATATAAAGTTTATTAGAACCTTATTTATCCCTCTTTTTGAAATTACCAATGACATTTAATATATAAGTATATATCCTACGAAAATCCTACGAAAAGTACATATTTTGAATAATTGCAAAATTGCTAATACAAGTTGGTTTATGTCATGCATTCGACTCTGTAAACAAAAACACTGTTCATGACAGAATAAGCTTGCCTATTGCAGGGAATATTGCGACAAAAGCCTTCAATACACTGCATTAAATTTCGATATAAATCAACTTTATTAAAGTAAGTTTACATTAAACTATGCGAAACTCTGATTTATGTTTATCCTACTTTATGGATATTTGCGCTAACTGAATGGATTTTGCAAATTCAATTGGGTCGTCAAATAAATAGGTGTTACATGTACTTAACAATATACCAAATAACTTGTGTCAGAAAATAACTTCTTGTACTTTAAGCATCATCCATGATATTCGTCGTATTGTAATGTTTTCTACGCAATTTAATATCTTCCACATACTTAAGCCATAAACTTTATAATAAATGAGTAGCTCATGAAACACCATCCCGTGATTAATATGGTCTTTTATACGTCCATTTTGTGTCTGAAAGATACAGATACCCTGCCAAGCGTTGTTATGTTCATGTTTGGTACAACATATTGCTATTTTGACAAACAAAAAGATTTAAATAGTATGTGAGATGTGTGCCAACGTATCGGGTTGTGTCTAAACGGATCAGCCAAGAAGTATGTAGTGATCAAATACATGTGATATATTATCAACAGCATTACCAGACAATTCTATCTTGCATGACAGTGATATCATTGTGCTTTTGTTTTGTGAACATACTTATTCAGAATCAGAGCTTTTTATTAAGTACAACCGAAGTTATATGTACATTGCAACATAGACATAACATATATTGTATTGAGAATTAGAACACTTCGCTTCACACAATTGGCACGTTGAAACGCAACAAATAATATATACAATTGTGCCTCGATCTGGTAAAGCCGGACTTAATGCATGTACGTAAATAATAGCCCCAGATTACCATGTGTAGTCCGCACACGCAAATCAAGGATGACACGTGTTATGGAACACAAATGTTTAACAAGATTCACTCAAGTCTTTAATGCCTTCTCTCGCAGACATGCAACTGGCGTGATCCGCCATCTTGATGTAAGTGGCTTTTGCAATAGTGTGTGGTAATATTGCGCCGGGAACCACGATATGGTAGAGTTTTGACAAATGCATGTTTTACGATTTCATAATTTCATCGGAAAACATATTTTACTATCCCGGAATCCCCCCCCCCCAAAAAAAAAAATCAAGTCGCAGCAATGTTGGTGGGTTGTTTGGGATTTGGAAACAAATAGTTTTTTGGCCTAGGTTTCGATTAAGTGGTTAAGTGACCATTTTCAATAACAGAAGTATGTGTGAGGTAATGTCCGACTGCACATCTGATTAATCACCTATTACTTGAAGTGTATCAAAATGATCCAAAGTATGATCACTCCTTTATCCTATATACATTAATGGTATGGTCTGTGATATCTAATGTTCCAGTTACCGGTTTGCGGGTATAAATACGCGCTATGTATGTGTTTGACGATCCGGTTGATGCTGCTTCTCATCTTTATTCCGATTCGGCATCCATTCAGGGCTCATCGTTGGTCAATTTACTTTCTCTCCATCAAAGAACGAGTAATGTATAGAAATAATAATTTCCCAATTCAACCCTCATCGTCCTTACCCCGTCGTTTCTTTCTCAATTGTGACATGAGCATACTCAATCAACATAGCAACGAATCAATTCGATGAGATCAAAGGTTCCTTCATTATAAATATACTGCATTTATTCGACACATTTTTGAATATTCAGACGTTGTCTGGGACAATATAACCAAACATATGTTATCATTATTTTGATGCACTTATGTGTATATAATGTGAAGTCTGTACAATGTAAGTATTAAAACACACTCAGTTATCAGTTTAAAATACAATATCTTGCATGTCCATTCATGACGAACACTAGCAAACAAAATGTCGTTACTATATTATAGTCGATACACAATTTAAGCTGGACAATGCGACAGAAGTACGGTNGAATCAGAGCTTTTTATTAAGGTATAACCGAAGTTATATGTACATTGCAACATAGACATAACATATATTGTATTGTGAATTAGAACACTTCGCTTCACAAAATTGGCACGTTGAAACGCAACAAATAATATATACAATTGTGCCTCGATCTGGTAAGGCCGGACTTAATGCATGTACGTAAATAATAGCCTCAGATTACCATGTGCAGTCCGCACACGCAATTCAAGGATGACACGTGTTATGGAACACAAATTTTTAACAAGATTCACTCAAGTCTTTAATGCCTTCTCTCACAGACATGCAACTGGCGTGATCCGCCATCTTGATGTAAGTGGCTTTTGCAATATTGTGTGGTAATAATGCGTCGGGAACCACGATATGGTAGAGTTTTGGCAAATGCATGTTTTACCGTTTCATAATTTTATCGGAAAACNCAAGTCGCAGCAATGTCGGTGGGTTGTTTGGGATTTGGAAACAAATAGTTTTTTGGCCTAGGTTTCGATTAAGTGGTTAAGTGACCATTTTAAATGACATAAGTATGTGTGGGGTAATGTCCGACTGCACATCTGATTCATCACCTATTACTTGAAGTGTATCAAAATGGTCCAAAGTATGATCACTCCTTTATCCTATATACATTAATGGTATGGTCTGTGATATCTAATGTTCCATTCACCGGTTTGCGGGTATAATGACGCGCTATGTATGTGTTCGACGATCCGGTTGATGCTGCTTCTCATCTTAATTTCGATTTGGCATCCATTCAGGGCTCATCGTTGGTCAATTTCCTTTCTCTCCATCAAAGAACGAGTAATGTATAGAAATAATAATTTTCCAATTCAACCCTCATCGTCCTTACCCCGTCGTCTCCTTCTCAATTGTGACATGAGCATACTGAATCAACATAGCAACGAATCAATTCGATGAGATCAAAGGTCCCTTCATTATAAATATACTGCATTTATTCGACACATTTTTGAATATTCAGACGTTGTCTATGACAATATAACCAAACATCTTTTATCATTATTTTGATGAACTTATGTGTATATAATGTGAAGTCTGTACAATGTCAGTATTAAAACACACTCAGTTATCAGTTTTAAATACAATATCTTGCATGTCCATTCATGACGAACACTAGCAAACAAAATGTCGTTACTATATTGTAGTCGATACACAATTTAAGCTGGACAATGCGACAGAAGTAC
>VMBQ01016395.1:0-11127 GCA_007657795.1 Dreissena rostriformis | reverse complement strand
CTGACAGCCCATATGGGGGGCATACATGTTTTACAAACAGCCCTTGTTATGATAGATTTCCAGGTGACATACCACTTTTTTATTAAGTAAAAATTGATCAACTGTAAAATCATTATTTTTCGTTGGACATTCATTTTCATTGATTTCGTGTTTTGATTGATCCCAAATTTAACACAAACTCATCAGAAAATGAAAGACGCAAACTCTTCATTTTTTTCTTCAAAAATCAGAAAACGTCTCGACAAACAAATAATTTTTGGAAAAAAAACGAAATTTAATGCCGACAAATGTAAATGATTTTACAGTATATTACCTTAAACGTCAAACATTGTAGGCGTTTCCAGACAGACTTCAACATCCAGCCTGGAACACTTGTCTCGTATGGGGTCGAGTTTCCATGACAGGGTGACGCGTCATACGTCAACGTCGGGTCTCCCGTGCTTGTCGCGCCAGACGTCCACTAGCGGACTGCTGGACACCTACAACAACACGAGCAAATATGAACAGGCATCGCTCGGTCGTAGACAAACGGGGGAACGTCGGGTTAACGTTCTTGCCAAAGACAGTGCCAAGTTTGCACATTCAAGGGTATCGATGAAAAGGCAGACTTCTTTGACCGCTACTTCGACGTCTACGCGGGATATTGAAGACGGTGAGGATATGATGGAAGACGTTAATATAAACCCAGACTCTTCATCAGGGAGTGAAATGGATGCTGAACCTATGTGTTAATATGATTTAAAATTCACCATCGAAACTGCTCGCATTGACAGGGCCTATATGGTCAAGGACAGTTCACCCATGTCATAATTTAAATGAAAAAAGAGCAGCGCTCTGAGAAAATGGGGCTTAATGCATGTGCGAAAAGTGTCGTCCCAGATTAGCCTGTGCAGTCTGCACAGGCTTATCAGGGTCAACACTTTTCGCTTTTACAGATTGTTTTTGTTTTCAGGATGTCCTCTAAACGAAAATCTAGTCTAGGCAGAAAGTGTCGTCCCAGATTAGCCTGTGTGGACTGCACAGGCTAATGTGGGATGACACTTTACGCACATGCATTAAGCAAAGTTTTCTCGCATCGAAGCTGAAACGATCAAAATTCAGCATCAAAACTGCTCGCATTAACAAGGACAGTTCACCCATGTAATAATTTTTATAAAAATTAATTAGTATTGTTTTGGATGGAATATAAATTGGTCGAAACAATTTTTTATAAAATTAAACTCTAATATTGCATACATGTGGATACAAAACAATATAGGAAACTCAAATAAATTTGTTTGAAAAGGAAATCAAGAAGAAAGTGTTGCACAGTTGTTAGTATTATTATTAGGAATAAGAACTTGCTCCATATTATGACATGAATTCTCATACTGTTACATTCTCTAATTATATTAGACATGCGTCAATATACATTTGTAATTGATTTGCTTTTACAAAAATGATGATGTAAATAATGAATAATAAAAGTTTACAAATATGTAGCATTGTCTGAAAAAGCAGGCGGCACAATTATGTAAATTAAGATGTAATTGTAATTGTTAAAATTAAATTATAATGTAAAATAGTGCAATCTCTTTATGCATATGTGTATATAATAATGAGAATGTGAAAAACAAATGCTGAATAATTAACTTAAACAAGTATAACAAATTCCAACATAACGTAGCTATATTTATTTTTAAAATGCCCTGTATGCTCGCAGTTTTTTGGCAGAATTTACAAATACAAAACTGTAATATATATTTTTTGTCCCCTACCGGTTTCACCGGAGGGGACTTATGGTTTGCACTCTGTGTGTCTGTCAGTCTGTCAGTCCGTCACACTTTTCTGGATCATGCGATAACTTTAAAAGTTCTTCATATGTTTTCATGAAACTTGAAACATGGATAGATGGCAATATGGACATAATGCACTTCATTTCATTTTGTTTCTACGTCAAGAATTTTGGTTGCTATGGCAACAAATACTTTGTATATTGCTTGGCAAAAGTCTTGTTTTAACACGACCTTATTTAGACTGATGGTTATTATTAATACAGACGGTAATGATATTTCAATATTGGCAAGTCTTTATCTGCAAATTAAACAAGTGATGTGTTTGTGAAACATTATGTCCCCTTTTGAGCGATTTTGACCCACATATTTGACCTTTGACCTTAAAGGATGACCTTGACCTTTTACCACTCAAAATGTGCAGCTCCATGGTATACACATGTATGCCAAATATCAAGTTGTTATCTTCAATATTGCAAAAGTTATGGCCAATGTTAAAGTTTGTGCAAACAAACCAACAGACAAACAAACCAACAAACAGACAGGGCAAAAACAATATGTCCCCCAGTATAGGCTGGGGGACATAAAAATTCACTTAGGTTGCTTGGAAAAAGAATCGTGTGAATGATAGTTAATGCATGTTTAATAGATCAGGTTTCATGTAGATCTGTATATATTTGGGATGAAAAATAATAAATTATGTCTTGCTAATTACTTTTATTTGAAATCCAATGTAAGAATTATGCAGTTGATCAACTTTTTAAATGCATGCAGGCAATTTTAGTTGCACATGCTGAACAATTTCAGATTTTTTGTTTGGTTTTTATACTGGGTATTTATTAATACATTCACAGAAACCTGTTTGAATTTGTGGTATTTTACTTAAATCAGGAAAACCAATATTTATTTTATTTTACAAGTCTGTGAATATTTGTTATGTTTGCATGCGTTTTACATGTAAAATATTATATGATAAGGTTAATGTAAGAGAATTTTGATAGCATTGCAAAAATGCTTTTGAAATATAACCTCATATTATAATTATACCATTTTAATGTACATATATGACATATTGAGTAAATGCTTGTATTATACATACTTGTTGTTCACTGTGCATTATTAATTAGAAAGTATTACCTGATAATTCATGGCAATATTAGAATATAATTTGAATGTTATAAATTTGGCTTGTGTTATTGCATATTTGGCATATGACATGTAAGTCTGATGCCCACTTTTGAGCATGGGACACAGATCAGAGATTGAAATTAGTGGTTGCCTGTGAGCCCTGGGCTAGTGGATTTTGGCACGGGCAACTCCACTTTAAATGTTGGTAGTCAGGCCAGTAATAATAAAATAATATTTATTTATTAAGGCCTAGGAAATGATTTAATTCAGACTCATAATAAAACAGAATACACAGAAAGTGTGTCATGTTAGCAATGTTCTTGTTTAATTATCTCTTATGTTATTTAAAGAAAATATAAGATACACATGACACAACATGTACATGGTACTGGGCTCGTTAGTCTTTAGCTGGGCAACCAAAATACTATAGATGATTGCCCGTACAGCCAACCAATTGTAAAAAGTAAGTTTCCATCCCTGCAGATGATAAGCCGTCTTCAAACAGTTACCGATTGAGAAGTGAGTCTTCATCTGGGAAAATTGGTCTTTATGCATGTGGGTAAAGCAGTCATTCTTTAAACAAAAAATGACATTAAAGCGCAAAGTGTCGTCCCTGATTAGCCGGTGCGGACTGCACAAGCTAACCAGGGACGACACTTTATCCTATTACCAGATGAAAATCGATAGTATAACAACGATCGTATAAACTTGAGCTTTATACTATCGCTATTTTTAGATCATTTGTGGGTTTTTCCAAAAATTGGCAAATCTGTTTTTGTCAACTACGGAACAACAAAATGGTCTAAAAATGCGATATTTGATAATTATTAATGAAAAAAGGGAGAAATAATAGGATAAATAGAATATTATGTGAGTTTTGGATAAAGATCAAGTTTATCATGCTCGGCACGAACCATGGTAGTGCTCGGCAAGCCTCGCGCTACCATGATTCTAAGCCTCGCATGATAAACTTGATCTTTATCCAAAACTCACATAATATTCTCTATATATGCACATGCATTAAGTTCAATTTTTCAAGGAGGATCATTTGTGGAAAATCATTTTAAAATTGACTGATAAATGATGAAGTAACGTTCTGAAAAAAAACACACACAATATTTTCCCATGTTTGAACTTAAACCAGCAAGTGTGACCTTGACCTTTGAGCAAAGGACATTATATCGCAAAAAGAAACACACCAACATATATATTAGCCTCGCTCTGGGAAAACAGGTTTTAATGCATGTTAGCATGTGTGTAACTCCAGTTTTGCGAACGGACGGGCAGACATGACAGACAGAGGGTTAACTCTCTTCTGAAACAAGTAGAGGCATAATAAGCATTTATCACACTCTTTACCTTGTTAAAAACTATTTCTTATATTCTTTTAAGCTCACCTGTCACAAAGTGACACGGTGAGCTTATGTGATCGTGTGATGTCCGTCGTGCGTGCATGCGTCTGTCAACAATTTGTTTGTAAAGACAGTAGAGGTCACAGTTTTCATCAGATCTCTATGAAACGTTGTCAGAATGTTTATCTTGGTGAAATCTGGATTGGGATTGTATTTGGATCATCTGGGGTCAGAAACTAGGTCATTAGGTCAAATCATAGAAAAACCTTGTGTAGACAATAGAGGTCATAGTTTTCATCTGATCTTAATGAAATATGGTCAGAATGTTTATCTTGATAATATCTGATTTTGGATTGTATATGGGTCATTTGGGGTCAAAAATTAGGTTACCGGGCCAATTCTAGTAAAACCTTGTGTGTCACAGTTTTCATCACGTCTTAATGAAATTTTGTCAGAATGTATTAATTGATGAAATCTGGATTGGGATTGTATATGGGTCATCTGAGGTAAAAAAGTAGGTCATCTGGTCAAATCATTAAGTAAAACTTCCTGTAGACGATAGAGGTCACAGTTTATCAGATCTTTATGAAATTTAGTCAGAATGTTTATATTGATTGAATCTGGTTTGGGATTATATATAATTCTTAATTTATTGATATGAACTATATGAGTTATCAAGTTGATAAAGGAATTATTTATACTATATGTTCTGTGAATGAGAGATTTCATTACTTAACATAGTTATATCTTTAGTTTATTTATATTTTAGTGTACTATGCGAAGAAGGTCAGCAATAAACGTTTTGGCATTCTTTTGAGATGATGTGTTACATCTCATCTTATTCTGCATTATGTTAGATTTAAAATGACCTAAATAAGATGTTATATTCAACAAACATTATGTATGTTACAGTCATGCCAAGTTACCAAAAATAATTCTGACCATTTACTTTGATTGAATCATTTTTGTGATACTTTGAACAATATAGAAACTTTTTTGTCAATGATTTAAGAGTTAGGCCAGTTTGAATTTATTTGTTTTTTCTAATTTCTAATGCCAAGAAAAGTCCAGTGTTCTGTGTCTTTTCATGGTCCTCTTTCAATTTAAGGGCAAACATAGGAGACGTCTCCGTTTGAATGTACAATGATAAAGGATCATTACATTATAAAATAATTAACTGCAAACTTTAACCCAATTTGTACCTGGTGAAGATCTGATAAAACTTGTCTTGATGATATCTAGGCAAAGTTTGACATAGGGTCATGTGAGGTCAAAATCTTGGTCATGAGGTTCAAATCTTACAAAAATCTTGTAAACACATGTAGAATTAGCATTACTTGCAAATGTTTGCATTGCAAATGTTTGCATTGCAAAAAACCCATGCAAATGGACAGTACTCAATCAGAATTAATCATATGCTCACACTGCAAAAGTAAACAGAAGAGAACCAATCTAATATGCTCTAGAGCACTGAATTTTCAACTTAGCAATGAACAAGGCCTTGTAAAAAAGGTGAGCGAACTAGGGCAATCTTGGCCCTCTTGTTTAAACATGTTTCAGACAACAATTTTAGCTTTTTATTAGCTAAATATTTGTTTGACTCGCCAATCCCGTGTTATTTTGTGGAGAACATCAAATGACCATGATAAAATCATGTCAGGCTATTGAATCTTTCAAATAGATTGGATAGAATCTTTATTAACAAGAGGGCCATTATGACCCTTAAGTATACAAACAAAGCTGACCCATTTTAAATCCTTTCAAAATCATCAAGCCTACCTCAAAAATCAAGGTCACACTTAGAAGTCAAAGGTCAAACGTGGCCATAAAACAGCTTCAAAATGTCTGTCTCGCCCATAACTTTGCCATATATTGATGGATTTTTTAATAGTTTGGCCCAAATGTGAACAACCATCAGACAACTTGTTGCGTATAACATAAACCTTAAAGGTCAAGGTCTCACTTAGTGGTTAAATTTCAAATTTTGCCATAAAAAGACAGTTTCTTTGTAATGCATCATCCAGTTTAAAATAACTTCACACAAATGACCACCATCAGGAAATGGCATGGTGAGTGTAACACGCTTCTCCTTACCTCAAAGTTTATGGTCACACTTAGAGGTCAAATGTCAATTGGCCATGAAACAGCTTGCAAATCCCTTTCCCAACCTTACCTTTTCCTTATGTTGATGGATTTAAAATTACTTGGCACAAATGTAAACTATTATAACACTATGATTTAAGACAATAGTGGAATGTGGGAATGTGTGGGCATTCATGTCCTTGGACACAATTGTTATCTTTTCCAAAATTGTGGAGATCTGGATTACAATCATTGTCATAGATTTTACCTGGTTACTTTAGATTGCACTTCATGTGACCCAGTTTTGAACATTAGGCATTTAGAGTGTTTTTTAGTTTGTTTTCGTTTTTATGATTTGACCTTGTGACCTAGATTTTTAACCCCATGTGATCAAATTCTATCTTGACCTAGATATTGTAAAGATTTAAGTGCGAGCCAAGTTTAATCTGATTAAGACAAAACTGTCCTATATAAGAATTCGGGATTACGTTTTAATTAAATTCGTTTTAAATCTATCTTAAGGTCTGGTGACCTACATTTGCAGTAGACCGGAAGGATCTGAATACTTTCAAAAAGGACAACCAGATTAAGGATTCTGTGAAGCTTTATCAGAATTGGCTAAGCTGTTCAGGAAAAGAAGCAATCTGAAAACAAGAGACTAATCTTACACCTGATTTTTGGGAAAACCAATGGTCGAAACTTGATCTGGCAACCTTGTTTTTTGGACACCTGTGATCTAGATTCGAACTTGTCCTAGGTATTATCCAGATAAACATGTGAACCAACTTTCATTAAGATCAACATAAATGCAGCCTCTAAAGAGGTGACACATTTTTAAAGATCTAACCTGGTGACCTAGTTTTTGGATGCATTTGACCCAGATTTAAAATCAATAATCAGTATTGAGTCATACATGTGCCATTAAGAGTGGTAACACGGTTTCCCTTAGATTTGACCTTGTGACTTAGTTTTGTATTCACGTTTCAGAATCAAAATGTGCTTATTTATTGTCAAGATAAACTTTCTGACAAGTTTATATTAAGATTTGAGTCATGATGTGGCATCTACAGTCAAACAAAATTTGACTCAGTGACCTTGTTTTAGGGCGTTCGTGACCCTGATTTGAACTCAGCCTAGATATTGTAAAGATTAACATTCTCACCAAGTTTCATCAAGACTGAGTCCTTAATGTGGCGTCTACAGGGCGCATATGACCCAGATTCTAACTCAGCTCAAATATTCTCAAGATGAACATTTTGACCTAGTGATATCAAGATTGAGTCATAAATGTTGCCTCTAGCGTAGCAACAAGGTTTTTCTAAGAATTGACATTGTGATCCTGTTTTTGCACGCATGTGATCTATAATCAAACTCGGCTTAATTATTGTCATTATAAACATTCAGTTTCACCTAGATCGAGTCATAAATGGGGCCTTTAGAGAGGTTACAAGGTATTTTCTAAGATTTGACCCGATTTAGATGAATGTTCTCCAGATTCATACTCGGCTGAGACATTTTCAAGGTAATATTCTTCTGACCACATTTTGTTAACGATTGATGCATAAATGTTGACTCTTCAGAGATAGCAAGGTTTACAAAACATCTGACCTCTAGTATATCTTAGACATATGTGACCCAGATTCCAACTCTGCATAAATTGTCTAGATAAACCTTCCAACAAAGGTTCTTAAAGAGACCTTTTCGCAGTTTTTGGCAAATATTGAAGTTTGTCATTAAATGCTTTAAATTTATAAATGAAAACATTGGAACTAAAAAGCTCCAGTAAAAACAAGAATTAAATTAAAAAAAAGAAAAATTAGAAATCAGCAACTAGGCTTAAACCACTGACCCCTGGAGTAAAAGTCTAACACTTAGAACACTCAGCCATCCGTTCTCATACACCTCAGTGTATTTATACTTTTTATAAGCAATCCTTGTCGATAACAACAGAACTCTTCAAATTATTCAATCATTTCACGTTTGTAACGTTTTATCATTTTCAGGTTTTTAAATCATCAAGAGATGCATATAATGGATATTTTAGAGCATGGTAAATGTTCAGTATAACTGTTTCCTCACAAATATTACAATTACAACGAAAATTTGCGAATTGTAAACTTTTTTTCAATTTTGTCAATTTACCAAAACGTGAAAAGGTCCCTTTAAGATATAGTAATAAATGTGGCCACTATAGTGATAACAAAGTTTTCACAGGATTTGACCTGTTCACCCAGTTTTGGGACGCACATGACCCAGATCCGAACTCAGCCTAGACATTGCCAAGACAAACGTTTTGACCATGNAGCGCTGGAACCGGATTTTGAAGGCCTTTGCAAACAGTTTGGATCCAGATGAGACGCCACAAAACGTGGCGCCTCATCAGGATCCAAACTGTTTGCTATTCTGATAGTATTTTTTGAAAAAAAATCGAAGAAAATGCTTATTTTAGAAATTTAGCAGACAACATTTTAGCAGACGACAAATTTCCCAGCATGCAAAGGGTTAAAGGCATGCAGTCAATGTCAGTTGCAGATGCTGAACAATTTCAGATTTTTTGTTTGGTTTTTATACTGGGTATTTATTAATACATTCACAGAAACCTGTTTGAATTCGTGGTATTTTACTTAAATCAGGAAAACCAATATTTATTTTATTTTACAAGTCTGTGAATATTTGTTATGTTTGCATGCGTTTTACATGTCAAATATGATATAATAAGGTTAATGTATTGAAATGTGTGAGAGAATTTCGATAGCATTGCAAAAATGCTTTTGAAATATAACTGCATATATAATTATACCATTTTTATGTACATATATGACATATTGAAATTGAGTTAATGCTTGTATTATACATACTTGTTGTTCACTGTGCATTGTTAATTAGAAAGTATTACCTGATAATTTATGGCAATATTAGAATATAATTTGAATGTTATTAAAGTTGACTTGTTTTATTACATACTTGGCATATGACCTGTATGTGAGATGCTCTCTTCTGAGCATGGGACACAGACGATGCACTGTCTTCAAACATTGATCGTTTGTGCCTTGTTCTGGGAAAATTGGTCTTAATGCATGTGAGTAAAGGGTCATCCCAGATTAGCACAGGCTAATCTGGGACTACACTTTCCGCCTAGAATGGATGTTCTTTTAGATGAGACTTTCTTTAAACGAAAAATTCCATTAAAGCAGAAAGAGTCATCCCTTATTAGCCTGTGTGGACTGAACAGCCTTATCTATGACGACACTTTACGCACATGCATTAAGCCAATTTTCCTAGAACTAGGATCATCTTTGGAAAATTGTGGACAAATTGACTGATCAATTATGGAGTTACATTCCGAAATATCAATAGTTTCCCATCTTTGAACTTTGACCAGCAAGTGTGAACTTGACCTTTGAGCAAAGGACATTATATTGCACACCAAAATATATATTAGTCACACTCTGGGAAACAGGGTTTAATGCATGTGCGTAAATCCAGTTTTGCAAACGGATGGGCATACATGACGGATGGTGTGTTAACTCTCTGGTGAAACAAGTAGAGGCATAATAAGCATTTATCACACTCTTTACCTTGTTAAAAACTAATTTTAATATTCTTTTCTTTAACATGTTTAAGACAACAATTAAGCGTTTTATTGGCTAATTATTTGTTTGACTCACCAATCACATGATGTTATTTTTTCGAGAAAATCAAATGACCATGATGAAATCACTTCAGGCTATTTAATCTTTCAAAATCATCAAGCCTTCCTCAAAGGTCAAGGTCACACGTGGCAGTCAAAGGTCAAATGTGGCCATACAACAGCTTGAAAAGGTGTCGTTTTAGCCATAACTTTGCCATATAGTGATGGATTTTTAAATAATTTGACACAAATGTAAACAACCATAAGACGACTTGTTGCGTATAACATATACCTTAAAGGTCAAGGTCTCACTTATTGGTCAAATTTGGCCATAAAAAAAGACTTGTCCAGACAGTAACTTTGTAACTCATCATGCAGTTTTAAAATAACTTACCACACATGACCACCATCAGGAAATGGCATGGCGATTTTAACGCTTCTCCTTACCTGTAAGTTTATGGTCACACTTAGAGGTCGTAAAAAAAAGCAATGGAACAGCTTGCAAATCCCTTTACTACCCATAACTTTTCCTTATGTTGATGGATTTTAAAATTACTTGGCACAAATATAAACTATCATAACACTATGATTAAAGACAATAGTGGAATGTGGGAATGTGTGGGAATCCATGTCCCTTGACACAATTGTTGTCTTTTCCAAAATTGTGGAGATCAGGCCCCGTGTTCACAAAACGATTTTGCAATCGAAAATAGATTTTAACTGACATCGATTTTCATTTTTGCCTATCAGCTACAATGGAAATCTATTTTCAATGACAAGCAAAATTGATTTTCGATTGCAAAAAATGTTTTGTGAACACAGGGCCTGGATTACAATCATTGTCATAGATTTTACCTGGTTACTTTAGATTTTACTTCATGTGACCCAGTTTTGAACATTAGGCATTTAGAGTGTTTTTTTAGTTTGTTTTCGTTTTTATGATTTGACCTTGTGACCTAGATTTTTAACCCCATGTGATCAAATTCAATCTTGACCTAGATATTTTAAAGATTTAAGTGCAAGCCAAGTTTAATCTGATTTAGACAAAACTGTGTCCCCTTGAGTTGTAACAAGGTTTTTCCTAGATAAGAATTAAGGATTAAGTTTTAATTAAATTCTTTTTTAATCTATCTTAAGGTCTGGTGACCTACATTTGCAGTAG
>VMBQ01016393.1:0-11151 GCA_007657795.1 Dreissena rostriformis | reverse complement strand
TGGTCTTAGAAAAAAAAATCGAAAAAATGCTAATTTAAGAAATTCAGCAGACGACAATTTCCCAGCATGCAAAGGTTAAGCCCAGTTTTCTGAGAACGAGGCGCATATAATCAGCTTTTTTCATTAACTTTTGAAAACTGGAAGTCTGAATTTCTGGCCTCCGATTTTGGAAGTTTTGCTCTTAGAGTTGGAAGTTTCTACATTGTGTGACGTAATTGTCCTGTATTTTTCCGTATTAAGTCAAGGTTTGTATAAGGTGAGTGGTATTGTAAGTCCTGTATCAACATGTGCTTATATACCACTTCATTCAGAGAAACATATATTAATAGGGAAAATTACTTGGTTTTCTTCCAACTTGTTTGAGCTTACGTGTACATTATGAAACTTCCATTACTTTTGTTGAAGTCCTTAAACTTTAACAGGGGCAATTTTGAAGTCCGGTGTCCAGACTGGAAGTGAATGACTACAAATCTTCCGCTGATGGTTCAGGATTACATACTGTGGCACATATTTTTTTTTGGTAAGATCAGCATTGTGATATTTAACATGTTAAATAAGTGGGAAGAAAAACAATGTTACCCAAGTTGATATTTCTGTGAAGTACATTAAATTTTATAGTTTGTATATTTGTGAACTCTATTTGCATTCATCTCACTCATAAATTGTGTCCTGAGTATTCATACTTGGTTTGTTTTGTTTGTGCACATATTTCACGAGATAAATGACAAGTTAATTTGAGTAATTTGTTATCATTTTTACCTGATTCCAGTATGAAAACTTATACATTGATCACAACGTTACTTTAATTTCTTTAACACCTAATGATAAAATATGACATTTCTGCAGTGAAATAACAGCAGTGTCAATAAACAAATTGTTATTTTCATCGGTGAAAATAACACATTTTCGGAACTCCTTTTTCTATATTTAGATTATCATATCAAGATTTACTTCCCTTGTTTATNAAGTTAATAATGAAATTACAAATATGCACAACTAATACCAGCCGCAAATATATAATTTTCAATAACCACATGTTACAAAAAATGCACAATTTATGTTGAAGTAAAATGCTCACAGGAATATTGTTCTTTTTCAGTTGAGCAACATCATTTCGAGCCTTCATTTCATTAAATGTGCCATCTTTCGTCTTCACAAATATGCAGGAATGCTGAAAAATACAACAAAACACATTTGGTTTAATCAAACATTGTCTTGATTTTAGATTGATTGCATCTAAAGCCATGATGTGATTAAACTTTCGAAAATCATACTGCATTTAAGACACAAACAAGAGCTGTGTTTGTGAAACAAAATGCCCCCCACTGCACTTTGAAGCCGCACAGAACTATTTTAGAGAAAATTGTTAAGTCGAACTTGATCTGTAAGTCATGTAGGTAGATTCAAACATCGAAAAACAAAAATCAGTATCTGAAAGTGTTTATTAAAAAAAATCAAGAAAACTGTTATTTTATAGAAATTTTCTAAGTCCATTGCCCGTAACTTCACCAAAAATCAATGGACCGGAATGAAACCGGAACTTGATTTGTAAATCATGCAGGTCGACTCACACACCAAAAATCAGGTAAATATTTGAAAGCGTTTAGGAAAAAAAGTTTGGAAACAGATGATGGGCGGACGGTCAGAAGGACGGATAGACAGAAGGACAAACGGACAGTGTGACAGCTATAATATGCCACCCTACTGGGGGCATAAAAATATGAATACTTGTAATTTGGAATATTTCAGTTGTTTTCATGAACATTGTTGAGTAAACAAGGATTGTTGAGATGAAGTAAAAAATAAACAGCCTCATAAGTGCATGTCTGAATGTTTGACGGGTAAAGGCTTGAGCGCTGGAACCGGATTTTGAAGGCCTTTGCAAACAGTTTGGATCCAGATGAGACGCCACAGAACGTGGCGTCTCATCAGGATCCAAACTGTTTGCTATTCTGATAGTGGTCTTAGAAAAAAATTCGAAGAAAATGCTAATTTTAGAAATTCAGCAGACGACATTTTAGCAGACGACAAATTTCCCAGCATGCAAAGGGGTAAAGGCTTGAGCCTTTTGATCCAAAGGATCAGATTTTTAATCTTGCCTTTAAAATGTTTTCTTAACATGAATTTATTGGTTCCTTTCTGTAATCAGTCAATTTAAGTCAATGAATGACACACCACAAAATATGCCAGAAAGTTCCTTCAAGGACCAAACAATCTTGCCAAAAAGATGTCCTACCAAGCTGAGAACCTCAGCCCAGGCTAAGGGTTTGGTATCTATCGCCAAGACAGTGAAGACACTTACGATTAAGGCAATCTATAAAAATCATATCAGTGGTGAAAATTTCTAAAAATAATACTCTGACACTGACTAGTGATTCCATATCCTATCTTGCCCTTATGTACTCACCTTTACAAAAACATGATAGGGTTAAACAATCAATTTCACATATGCTTGTATCTAAAATAAATTAAAGTAATCTTTCATGAATTTAGTAGACAACATAATACCTGAACAAGAAAGTGCAGACAAAATGTTTGACAAAATAATTAATTATTCTTCAACTTTACGATTGACTGGACGTGCCTGTTTTTATACATCAGTAAACAATCATTCTTCTGAAGCAGTTGCGTCTAATTGGGTATATATAGACGCTCCTGCATTGAGACATTCAAAATGTACTTGCCTGGAGTGACTAGCATCGGGCTAGGCTAGCATTCAATGAATTGACCTCGACTGATGGCTATGTTTAATGCCTCCGCGAGAGGTCAAGGGGTATTTTGCACCCCTGCAAATCTTAACATAAGCTTGATTTTTTCTCCCTGTTATTGCAAAAGAAAGTTAGAATTTAGTTTCCGCTTAAACATTTCCCGAGCATTGACTTCTGCATAGTAAAGTTTAGCAGTAGAAACAAAAACATTACCTAAAAAACACAGTACCTGGCTGAAATAGAATCCATAGAGTGGGAAGTACTTGAGGCCATCCTTCAGTATGTAGCGAATCCTGCCTATGGACCCCTGTGGGAGGGCAATCATGTTGGCCACAGCCCAGTCCACTAAAATATGTTGAAATGAGTTGCATTCTGGGAAAACTGGGCTAAATGCATTTGTGTAAAGTGTTTTCCCAGATTAGCCTGTGCAGTCCTCCGCACACACTAATCAGGGATGACACTTTTCGCCTAAACTGGAATTTTGCTAAGAAGTGACTTCCCTTAAAAGAAAAATACCTTAAAAGCGGAAAGTGTTGTCCCTGATTAGCCTGTGCGGACTGCGGACCCAGTTTTCTCAAATGCGGTTCAAATATTCTTAATAAAACTGTGAACACATGACATGTTTAAATTCATTTTCATTAAATTAAATGCAAGAAAGTAACATACAAATCAGGATATCAAAACAAAACGTCAAATAATAAAGTTGTGCTAGACAGTGCAAACAACACACAAATCGCAAATCGGACAAAACGAAATATCACAAAATTTACACAATTGCCAATATAACTGTTAACTTCTGAGAAAGAAAATGGTACTAGCGGAGCCCACATAAACTTTTTAGCCCAGTTCATAAGTTACTAGTGCATATATGTTGTGCAGGCTTGTGCTAAATGTTGACGATCGTTAGTAAGTATTTCAGCCAAGTATCTAAGATCAACATTTTCATTTTCAATTTTTCAAGACATATCCTCACCTGTGCATTGATGGTTGCATATAAATATGACATTTTCATTCTTGCCTTCAAGAGCTGATATATCGCCATACACCTTAACCTGCAAGAAATTAAGAATCAATAATAGAGTACATGCTTAAAAACCAAACAGCTGAGCAAGTGAACAGGTAAAATTTAAAAAATATATTGGTTATATGAAAATCATGTTTTCACTCAATCTCTGCAAAATGTGTAAATCCATTATTGACCATGAGGTATAGTAATATTTGTATAAGTCTTAAGAGTCTTAAAGGCCCATAAAAGGTGACAACTCTAATTATTATCAGTATGCATACAAACTCGTATATTTTTTACCGGATTTCAGTTACTCTTGTATAAAAAATGATAATAACACAGCTTAGGTGCAACATTGTCAAGAATTATGGAAGATACCCGTTTCATAATTGGAAAATTTTTTTTACAACTTTGCAACTAACGTGGTGTGCAGCCTCAAAGCGGTGACGAATGCTAAACATAGCCGAAAGAAAATTCAATTTTAATTCTATTTTTAACAACTTTTTACCAGCAGAAAGTAACTTATTAGATCACTACAAACGTTTTAACCATTTAGAAGAGACCTTATGATATGTGGTAAAGAGTTACTGGTATATATATAAATTATAAAACAATAATTTTAGTTAACATGTTTTAATGTGACATTCTTGCTGGGTTATTTCAATTCAATGAAAGGGTGAATTGGGTCTACACTTTTCTATTTGTTTTGACTAATACTTCAGTAAAGAAATCACAAATGCTGGTAAAAGACAGGGTACATTGTGATAATATTGCAATAAGTATTACAAGTATAAAAAGATTTGGGAATTTGAACTCGTTATTGAATCTAAATATTAAAGTGATAAATCCTGAGCTCAAACGGGTGATTGAACCTGGGTCTCCCGAGTGGTAACCAGACATTCTAACCGCGGCGCTAAAGAGCTAGCCCAACCGCAAGGCTGTTGGAAGTGACCTTATTTTACTACACTCCTCCCCTCTTAATGTTTAAAGGCCCAGACACACCAGCTACACAAGTGTCTTCCCCATGGCCCTCCCTGAAACCATTACACTAGCTCAGACCAATCTACTTATTCGCAGTTTGTGTTTGCATCGTCACCATTGAAGTACAAAATTCTGAGCTCCTACGAGGTATTGAACATGGGTCTCCTGAGTGGTAGTCAAACACTCTTAATTAACAGTGTCGATAAAGAGCTAGCCCAACACAGCCAACAGCTGTTGGAAGTGACCTTTTTGTACTACAATATTTTAAAACGACCAGTTAGAATTTGCATATTTTACTCAAACTAATTAATTTGCCCATAGTCATGCTGCGGTTTTTCTTATTTCACTTACCTTTGTTCTCGCATACGTATTAAATATGAACAAAACCAGTCGCTGATACAGTGAGTACAGTCGGTCATCTGTATACGTGTAAACAGAACGAGGTAGACAAAAAGTCACAATCCTGGCTGCTGCCCACACACTTATGTAAATAGGAGAGGACCCTAGCGAAAGTGCAAGAGGTAGAGTCCATCTTAAATTATGTGTGTGCACAAGAACAGATAAAATCATTACCGAGGTGTAAATAAATAAACACCAACAAGATAACCAGCTGTCACGATGTTGTTTTGCTAGCAAGTAGTGAATTAAGGAATAAAGGCGAATGTATCCGAATGTCTAACGGTTGATTTGATTGATTCAACATAACAATAATTTGGAAAATCATCATGGACGAGTATTTTTATCATAAATACCAAGTTAACATTACGGTTTATCCCGATATTATATAGGCTCATTATTTCAATCGCAAATCACAAGGGATTTTTAAAATATTTTTTCAATCAATTTAAAAATGCATCGATTCAATATAATCAGTAAATATAAATCAAGTTCATGCATTGTGACGTCATACTTCGCAACCATGTCGAACTTTTAATAAGCGGGAACTTTAATTTTTAACATAAAATGTCTCTTTTAGGCGATCCAGGCCAAGAAGCTGGAGATTTGACGAATGCCAAGCCAAGTTTTCAAAACAATAATATGCTGATGAGATTGACAGGGAAACCTTTGGGGAAGAAAGGAGAATCATCAAAGGTAGCGTAAGTTTTAGGGGCCCCATGACGGCATGAGACGTAACCGTACGAATTAATACATTTTACTAACTTAGCCTAATCAAATGAGTTGACAAATTCAATTATTTTATATCAAGGTTAGGTTCCGATTAAAGGCTTGACATTGTCTAACCAAGTGACAATCATTTAATATTTGCAAAGCCGTATTGTTTTGCTGGGAACTTGCGTTTTAGTACAGTGAGGTTGTCGGTTCCGAAAAACTAACAACATTATAAATGTATACTTTAAAACAGCGACAGACATTGATTTCCAATATAAGGTATTTTTCAGATAATTTCGACGTTGATTTTTAGTTACTTTCTCAATATAAATGTGTGTGTATGTTTTTCCTCGATCGTACAGTTTCTCCATTTCCGGTTAATATTCTCCAATATCCAATTACATGACAGGTGCATTTTCATTACAGGGGTTTTCGGAAAACAAACTCTCACCGTCAAAATCGTTTATTATCATTCTTAAAATATAAACACATGTTTTTGAGACACGGAATTGCAGCGGTGTTTTGAGCCGAATATTTTAGAATCTGTCTCCACCTACGCTATTAAATCCTGCTTCTGATAATCGTTCAACGATTGTATAGCAGTACCATGTAGATAGATAGATAGAAAGATAGGGTGTTTCGAAACTGACATCTCTACCAGGGTGTCTGTTTTGCGTGTTTTAATCAACAGTTCAACTGAAAATGTACACATCTAGTTGTTTTCAGATTTTCTGATAAATATCCTTCAAATGGATTCCACTATCACTAACCGTTGACAATGGATAAGGAAAATAATCGTTTCTTACTGATCTACACACCCGCTGGAAGAATTTTGCTCTATTCAAAAAAATGTCTGTGAGCGCTTCAATGATGGTTGACTGTTTAGAGTTGTCTGTTTAATTCGGGTTTTGTGGAAAAAAACACCAAAGGTTATTGCTCATGATGGCACAACTTGTTTAGTTGAAAGTGGTAAGTTTTTTTTTTTAATGTTAAATTAATGTCGATTTGTTTCGGAACTGGAGAATTTTCGGAACTGACAACCTCACTGTAGGCACTAGGCCAATTAGGGGCTTAATTCCACACTGTTGGTAAGAAAATGTCCTTAATCCCTTGTCAAAAAAGTGGGCAAAACCCAGTTTTAATCCGTGTTAAAACCGTGTTAAACCCTGTGGTATTGGCACCGGGTTAAAGCGTGTCTTTTAAACACACTTTTTGCTTACCGACTTGGTTTTTTGTAGGTAAAACCTGGATTTCACTCACATAAACCAACACGCTTATACCTTCTTATACCAACTTAAACCAACTAAAACTAACTTAAACCAACTTAAGTGGGTTAAAAGTGAGTGTGTTTTCCNAACCGAATCGTATCGATAACTGTATACATACCGCTTTTATAGTGTGCATATTTATCCGATATTCCGAAATAATTACCACAAATGATCCTGACATGTTATGACGATAAGTGTTTAAATAAATCCGTAAACACGAGCATATGCCTACGCATTAATTCAGAAGTGTAAAGAGTACAGTGCATTATGGGATAGAGCATTCATTAGGTACGGCTAAAATTAGATTAAATGCAATACCTGACAAAGAAATATTTTATTGCGTCATACGCAGTCATGTAAAAAACGTGCTTCACGGGGACTGAAAGCGGGTAAAAATGAAACTGAATTTCTGTAAACAATTAATCGGCGTTTGCATGTAAATAAATCGTCTGGGTTATTCAATTAATTTCTCTCACACGTAATGAAAGATAAAACATAACAAAAGATCTTTTTTATTTATCAAGCATGTATAACATATATTAACGATAACACAACTTCTCCGCAATACTATAGGCCTTCCTTTTTCGCGATTCCATGTTGTCTTAATACTAGAATGACAATGAACGTAGAAAAAAACTTACCGTGTTTTATACCTACTGTGCGAAGTAAATTTCGCAGCCGATCCTTTCATTTAGACAAACTGCAATAATTTCAAAGTAAGAATGTTTTTAATCTTTTTAATTAACTTTAATTTGATAATTATACGGGTACAGTAATTATAAAATGTACCCCATTTATAGCGCATTGAACCACCCTGATACGGAACAATAAACACTGACACGCTAGTTTTTCACACCTTTATTGCATTACACAACATATTAACACCAACTGCCTGCCGAGTGTCGTTTAACCTCTAAGGGATCATAATCGGTTAAACGGACTGTAGAATACAGCAATCAAGCTGTGAGCGCCGCCATCTTTGAAGCTTTCTGAAAATATGAAAAATAGTTGCATAAAATGGTCAGTTGGAGAAAAAACGGGATCCATTAGCACCCCCCGCGTTATATTGGATACAGCGTTATAACGGATCGCGTTATAAAGGAGCTATAGTGTATATATTACTGCATCGGGGCATATTTAAAGGTTCAAATATTTCAAATGCATCTTACAATAGATGAAAATAACTCTCATCAGCATGAAATTCACAATTTTTACGCCATTGTCATTTTGTCACGTGACGAGTTTTCATTTGGATACTATCGGATCGACCTTGACATTTTTTGCTAAAATTGTAAACATTACTTACGTTTTCTGAAATCGATTATTTGTGATTAACAACTTACGCCTGCAGGGCAACAGATAAGGTTCGTTTTATAGTTTTAACGATTTGAATTTGACAGAAAACGAATTGAAATTAAAAATCAATTGTACAGAAAACGATTATGAATATAGAAAACAAATTAAAATAGATTCTTCGTCGTTTTAGTTGTTCCGTTTTCCGCCGTTCCACGTTTAATTATAATTAGTGTATTGTAACCTCTAGTGCGGCCGTAATATTTTCAGTTAGTTTATATAGACACTGTTTTGGGCTGGTGTCAATATAAAAAGTTACTTCCACCTAAATTAGTTCGGGAAAATGTTCTCTGTTAAACGGGGACGGGTAAGGAAACTTTCATAAATTATATTTTACAATTCGTAACGAGACCCACACCGTCGGGAAAAGACAATGTGAAGAGTATACTTTCAGATTTAATAGCGTAGGTGGAGACAGATTCTAAAATATTCGGCTCAAAACACCGCTGCAATTCCGTGTCTCAAAAACTTAAATAACATCGTGATTTCCACTGGCTGGTCATTTATGGCGAGGTTTGGCAATGTGAGTATGCTCTGAGAATGTAAGGCAGGAGTGTTGAAACAGGTTGAATCAAAATGACTCCATCATCAATTTGTTTATATACAAGTAATACTAATTTTTACTTACAACCACTGGCACTGTCACTGTGAATTTATAATGACTTAATTGGAATAAAAATTGCTGAGAATTATCAATATTCAAAAATGAAGCGCTACTCTAATCCAGAAATATATGTATGTTTTGATCAAATTGTAAAAAAAAACTAATTGACAAATATAGTTTTGAGGTAAAAACTAATTGTTACAAAAAGCCTGCAGTGAAAACTAATTGACCAAAAATCTTATCTGTTGCCCTGGTCTGGTGGATTAAAAGTCTTATTTCAAAGTAATTCAGGTAAGTTTAAATAAGTTTTACTTTGAGTTTGTATTTAAACTACATTTTTTTTACAAACAAGCAAGAATAATTTAAAATACCAGGAAATGTCATTCTGAATTGAAAGCACTTGAGCACATGGCATGTTACTAGAATTATTTTAAATTTAAAAAAAAAATGTGTGACCGTGAAATCTCGGGAGATTCTCATTTAAAAAATGTCTGTCGCATCGCTGTTTTTCTCGATATAGAAGAAGCAGAAAAGATAAATTTCAATGTTTAAGTTAGTATTTTGTGAACAAATATATCAGTTTAATGTGAAAAATGTAAATCTTTCCGATCAAGTGGTTGATTTTAGCCAATAACTGCATTTAAAAGCTGTTTTGGACTGGTCTTTGTTAGCTGTCAACTTTTCAGGAATTTTCTGGTTGACTTACCTTATGGGGTTGGTCCATAACTATAAATTCGCGCCAGTCAAAAATCATAAAAAAGCGACATTTTAAGTTATGGTATCCAGAACTAGTTCGTTTGTTTTTTCTCGGAAGTGCTTAGGTCAGACATTATAAGTATTGTAATAATTTGTGCAGTTGCACAACACCTATTGATTTTGGTTATTTTGTGGTCTGACTCTAACAATATTCAGATTTTTAGAGTAAATTGATTTTAAAAAAAAGTTGGAAAGTGCTTGAAAACAACTGCATAATTGATTTACTTTTGTGTCTAAAACTCCATGTATTTATACTGATATAAACTTAATTGATTGTTGCTTTTGATGATGTATCAGATCTTTTTGTATTTGTGTTTGATTTTATATAAGCACAATCTGGTCAATTTCTACTCTTTCGCTAATGAGACCACAATACCTTGCAACAATTTAGAGAAAACAGAGTAGCTCCAGACCAGACTGAGTCTGAGCGAACACTGGCTGCTAATGGCAAAAGACACATTTTTACATGTAGCGGCTCTTGTAACTTACTAAGCATAACCAGTCATTTTAATTTCAGACTGAGCAGATTAAAAAGAAAAATGGCTCTTCCAAATGCAAGGACATGGAAATTACAAATGGGAAGTCCAAAGAGCAGAAACGTAAAAGTGATGCAGGTGGTGGATCAGGAAAAAGCATTTCAAAGGCCAATGCCAATGGTGTTGATCTAAAGGAAGATGGTGAGCAGTTATTTGTATGTGGCATTTGGAATGTCAAAAATGGCATGATAAACCAGGCAATTGGTAAAAATTGAATAATAAACATGTTTTTATTTATTATCCAATTATTAATAAGTAAAATACGAGTGTTAAACCCAGTGCTAGAAATAATTGTGTATAGACTTAGCTTTTCACTTCGATTTTTTGTGTATAAATAGTTTTTCACTTCACCAGGTGGATCTTGCTCAAACATTCAGAGTATAGTGACTTAATGTCTTGATGATCGTGAAGATAGGAATTTGGCTTTTGGTTGCATCAAGTTTGGGCCAAATTAGGACCCTTGGTCTGTTTTTCATTTCCTAAATCTTGTGTTTTCAACTCATGTTGAAATACTGTGTGGATCTTGCTTGAATTGTCAAAGAATGACCTAAGTCACGTTGTTGATGATTGTGAAAATGGAATTTTGACTGCGATGAGTTTTGGCAACATTAAAACCCTTTGTCTGTTTTTAACCAGGAAAAAACTGGTTATTAGATTGCTGAATGTCAGAGGGCGGGCGGGCGGAACAGTTTTTGCCCGGGCCATAACTATGTCGTTCATTGTGAGATTTTTAAATCATTTGGCTCATTTGTTCACCATCATTGGACGGTAGGTAGCGCGAACGAATTACGTCGATATCTTTAAGGTCAAGGTCACACTTTGAGTTCAA
>VMBQ01016391.1:0-11131 GCA_007657795.1 Dreissena rostriformis | reverse complement strand
TTGAGTTACTGACCGTGTGAGTGTTATAAAGTTAGTGAGGGAGTGATTAAGTGAGTGAGTTTTTTTAAGTCAGATTTTTATATTGTTGGATATAAGAATCCTGTCTTATGGACCCTTAGACCTGCAAATGGCCCTTGAAGATGTTGTTATTGTTGTTTCAAAATTACCCACAATAATGTTGGGATTTCATAGTGCACCTTCCTTCAAAGTTCCACTTGACACCACCATATTATGACAGAGCATCAGTAGGAGAGTTCAATGGCCAATGGATATTCCTACAAACATGCAATGGCCATACAAGTCTGTTTTGTATGCTTCAGTTTAAAAAAAAAGGTAACTTTATAATATAAAATATACCATATATCAAATCTTTATAGAACACCTGATACCATTTTATTTGGCACTTTATTCTAATTTTCTCCCATTCTTAATACATAATTTTCAACTGCCATTGTACAAAGCTCTTCATTATAAGGCATACATGTCTAGGAATATATTTACCATTAAATCAGTTTAATACCCAAATAAGAGTTGTTAAAAAACTGCCTTTGTGTAGACCTCTTACCACAGGCAAAAAGTTAGAAAAATCTTCTATTTGATGCCAAAGTAGGGATTAATCATTCTTGACTAAATACAATTTGCTAACACACTTCAATTTCACAACTTTCTGAAAATTAATATTAAGTCATGTTTTGGCTACATAATGGATTCTGAAATACAATTCATGAGCAATTAGGACTAACATGGTATCAAAAGGAAGAGATGTAAAATAAGTTGTTCCTATAATTTGTAATCTGTACATTTCAGAGATATTGAAAATACCAATGCATGGATTTCCCAGTAAAGCAAAGAGGATTTGCTGCTGGTGTCTCCTAGCAGCGGACCAATGTTTTCCCAGGCCAGCCACTGATGTGCCAGCTCATTATGTAACAACAGGGATATAGTAAATGAATATTATCCTGTTAAATTACAGTTCCTTTAATGCTCTAATGGCTGATGCAAGAAGATGTTCTTCAGGGCTATGGCCTCAGGACAACAACCCAATCACACAAATAAGGCGTTTGAAAGTTTAAATAATATGAGAAAGCAAGCATTTGATATGCGATGTGCACATCCATTAAATAATTTTCTCAACATACCTTTATACCTGCATAGAAAATGGCAACAACCTATTTAATCCCTAATTGCTATACATGAGGTTTATTTTTTACTTATAAGTGCGAGTCGAATTGGTATGTGAGTTTGAAGCATCGGAAACTTGACACGGAATACACGGGTTGAGAGATCTGGTTTACAAGTGGTTCTATGAGGCTACGTGTATGGTCCATATTTCTGGACCAAATATTCAGGAAAAAATTAAGTAGTTTGCCGATGAGTTAGGTCCGTCTCATAGCAGGGTGTGTCATCAGAGATAAGAATCTCCATGGAGACGACACAAGCCATGTTATAAATATGACTGCAGTTTGTGTTTTCGACAATATGGCCCATGAGCAGTTCAGCATGGAGTGGTATCGCACCATTAGTTCTGACAGCACAGAACCTGAAAATAACCTGCAAGCAACATTGTAGGGACGCGTGCACTCAATGGCGCTTTTGCAATCAGAAAGTTAGCAACTTAAGAGATCGCAGATGGCTGCATGATCTCTGTGAAGCCCATTTAGGAGTTTATGTGTGAGATGAAATGCTATTATAATGACACATTAGATTCTTAGACATGATGGTATACAATCTGAAAGTAGATCACTTTGATGCACTGCAAGTGGTTTGATTCCCACAATTTATAAGAAAGAGATAACTGTGCTTTGAACCTGTTATTAGAATTGAGACATGGCTTTGCTAGTTGAGAGTTAACCAACATACGAAGGCAGTAAGGCACACTTGTACCACCAAAGAAGTACAACTAGACCCCCAATCCCAAAAAACAGAAAGGATATATCCCGTGATGAAGCAGACGTCTACATGACAGGGATTCTTTCTCATATACGTGGTAGACCATCAGAAAGCCAGCCAAGAAGGAAAAGGAATTACAAATTAGAGTGCAAGTCAGTCGTAAGACCCCTCCGCAGGATTTCGCAGAGGCTCTGGTGAAGCAGACCACGGAATTGTAAGGCAGGTCGTTGGTATCTGTAAAAGGAGATATAAGGGCAGACAGGAATATAGGCCCCCGATATTAGAGAAAGAAGTGAATTCTCTAAGAAATGAAAATAAAAAACTTAGGAAGAAAATCCAAGCTTTAGAAGAAAATAATTTAAAACAGTGAAATAGAACAACTTACAAAAAGGGTGAAAGCTCTTGAGGACCAGAACTCTAACTCTACTGTCACTGATCAACTAACTAGGGCATTAACAGCGGCAGTCGCTGCGATAAACATACATCAAAGTAGTGGTATTCCTAACATGGATAACGCTTTAAGTGCAGTCAGTGTTTCTAGCCCCGCATCTGGTTTCCTGGCATCTACTCCAATTTCTACTGGAATAGACACAGGCATCCCAGTTTTAGTGCATAAAAAATGGGGTAAAAAACCAACAACATATTTCAGCTAATACAAATTTTTCAAGTAAAATTCATTTTAATTGCTCAATACTTACCTGCTATCTAATAGCCACTACCTCCGAAGGTGGGTTATTTATTCGAAAATTTCTGGAGCCGCCACCCAATGCCCGCAATTTAGACTAGGACGGAACATAGTGTAACGTAGCCTAGCTTAACCCGTGTCACCAAAATCATTCTTCTTCCGGATGCGTGAATATAAACACCGCCATTTTGGTTTCTCTAAAAAATTGATTTGTTCGCTGTGTTCACGCTGGGTTTTTGTTTAAGAGAAGTTTTTTTTTTGTCCCTTCAAATATTATCCACGTTATTTCCTTATATTGTATACAGTCTAACCTGTCAATAAAGACCACTCAAGGGATTTGGTCGTTGTGGTCTTTGTTCGCAGGTGGTCTTTATTCGCAGGGTCGCTTAAAAGGAATTGAAAGAATTTGGAGGAAATCGTTGTGGTCTTTATGGACAGGTGGTCTCTATTAAAAGGTGGTCTCTGGGACAGGTTTGTACTTTTGTTTTAGAATTATGCCCCAAAAAATGCGGTTCGTGTGGTCATGTAAGGGCAGAGTGGGATTCTCACGATTCTTGCCTCTTATGTACTGGATGTTCGCAGGATAGCAGATGTCCATTCTGTGAAGAATGGACAGATGGGACCTGGCATACGGCGACGAACCGAAGGACGTTCAAGAGCTGCAAAATAAATTACTGCATCATTTTGGCGATTCCATCTCTGTCATTGCACAAGAAGGAAATACGATAAAGTCGTGATGAAGAAAACTGTTTCTGCAATTTTACACACGTTCTCCAAGGAACAGTGTAATGTGACTGAAGAAGAAAAGAAAAAGAATATCATTTCAACAGCCGCTAAATTAATCAAGGCTGATATTAACGCCATTTCGTCACCCAAGAAGTATTATGCATCTGCATCAAGCGATTCATCTGTGGAAGAAAATAAGAAAACTGTTCCTGAAAGTGTATTGCATTTTTTAGGAAATATAATCTCTCAAAAGGAAGAGTTGAAGATTGTTTCGATTGCTTAAGCAATAGTTCAAGCATCAAGACCTAGAGCTATACTCGCACCATTACAAGTTGGACTTGGTGTCCATATGAACCATTATTTCAGCTCCCGATTTCTGGTTGATACTTTGTACAGCTTAGGATTTTCCTGTTCATACTCAGAGGTACAGAAGTTTGAGTCTAGTGCTGCATATACTATGAACACAACAATTCCAGGATTCTTCCCTGGCAAGTTTATGCAATTTGTCGCAGATAACGTAGACCACAATATTGGGACATTGGATGAATAAATACTTTCCACAGGATGGGAATCATAGCTTGTATGACACCTATAGTGCTCGAATACCAATTCCCAGAAAGGAGGTTTGCACTGAAGAACTCTCTAAAATTGGCAAAATAAAAGTCAAATATTATCAGTATCCAGAACATGATGTACATAACATACATTACAGTGACAGTGTCAGGTGCGAGAACATACCAGGAGGTAACAGTGCTATAGATATGTTTTCAAAAGTGATATGGCCCCTACATCCAACACGACCTACCTGGTCAGGGTTTATGCAGATTTACAACAATGCAGGGACATATACCGGAACTGCCAGCATAACATTTATGCCAATGATCGAAATGAGTCCGAGCGATCTGACCTGTATTAATTCGACACTTCACTTTGTCTGTGACTTATCTAGAAGATACAATGTTACGCCTGTATTGACGTTTGATCAACCATTATTTCAAAAGGCAATGAATATCATTCACTATTCTGACAACTCCAGTCAATTGAAAAAAATAGTTTTTTGGAAGCATCGGACATCTTATGTAAGGCTCTGGTTTTCAAGCAGCTTTGGAAACTGTATATGCCCAAAATGCTGTGGTTACAGCAGCCAGGGGACACTTTCTACTGGACACACATATGCTGATTGTTCCAAGACAAGCTTACTCCGACAAACAAGTTGATGTGAGCACTAATGAAGACAACAAGCTACTTGGCAAACTGTCATCTTTGTACAAGCAGCTAGAAGAGAGAAAATTATCCACCGAAGACATTAGTCATAGTGAAACGCTCCAGACTGTCACAAATCGAATCAAGGAGACTGAAGCCAAACTTGCAAAGAATCGCACAGCACTATTATGGATCCAGTAAATACGAACGATTGCAATACTACAGAACTTCATTAGAGCAGAACGCACAGGGGATTGGATTGGTCACCTACAAGCTTTGAGAAAAAAATTGCCGTTTTTTGCAGCATCTGGCCCACCATCTTTATTTGAAATCGGCTAACTTGTACCTACAGAAAATGCTCAAATTGCAGGAAGAGCATCCAGAGGTTTATCAACAATTCTTAAATGGAAACCACAGTATTAGGAGAAGTGATAGATATTGGGCTGGATTGTCTACAGACCTTACTATTGAGCAAGTGTTGATGCAGTCTTTGAAAGCAACAGGCAGACTTACGTGAGGAAGAGGTATGTCCGATTCTCAGAAAAATTCATGGCTATTGGCAATGCCAGCAAATGCAAAGATGAACAACCCCATGCAAGAACTAACAGGGTGTAACGTTATTACAAGTGAACAACACAAAGACGTAGGAAAAACAAGATGTGATAAAGATGAAAAAGACACTAGTCATTTTACATTTCTGGACAAAAACTCCCCATTTTATGTTTCTGATGACTCTTTTAAAAATATTGAAACAGGTGTTACTGCTATTGCAAAAGTTAATGTTGAAAGAGCAAATGAAATAGGTGATTCCTCTCATGCGATTTTTAGAGATTTTTACTAGGCGTATATTCATATATCAGTGGTACTTGTTTGATGGGAACCGTTTTTGTTGCTGATAGTTGAACCTTTGATAGGGAATACTTGTAATTTGATTAGACTACATGTAGTCAGGTAAGTGTTGTTTTGTCAAAGTATGAATCAAATCTCTTGCCTGCACAGTGACAAGTACAAGTATAACTTGTTGTGATGCTTGTATATTTTGCTTTTTTTTCAACATCATTCCATTTCTACTTTCAGATAATCACAATGGATAGTGACAAAGTAATAGCCAATGTCAAGGACATGGAATTGCAACTGCTTGGAGTTGTCTATAAACTAAAAAAAATAGGAAAATTCAAGAGGCAACAGTTTCACATCATTGACCTTGACCTTTACACCACTCAAAATGTGCAGGTCGATGAGATACACATGAAAAACCAAAAAAAAAAAGTTTTTTTGACCTTTGACCTTGAAGGATGACCTTGACCTTTCACCACTCAAAATGTGCAGCTCCGTGAGATACACGTGCATGCCAAATATCAAGTTGCTATCTTCAATAATGCAAAAGTTATGGCCAATGTTAAAGTTTTTGGACGACGACGCCTTCCACGACGCCTACGACGACGACGGGGCAAACGAGAGGGCTATGACAATACCTCGGATTTTCTTCGAAAACAGCCGAGCTAATAAAAAACACATGGAACAATTACAATCCCTTAAGGAGGAAAATAAAAGGTTAAAAGATAAACTTTATTCTACAGAGAGAACTAAATAAAAAGCATTAGAAGAAAATGGAGTTCTTCAAGGCAAGCCAGCTCGCAAGGGAAGAGAATTAGAGGAACTTAAAGCAAAGGTTCACAATATCATGCTTGAGGAAGAAATAGAACTTAGCGCATCTCAAGATATATTTAATGAAGAAGAAGAATTCAATGTTTTTTGTTTTTGTTTTTTTNGGGGGTATAGTGTTGGGGTGAGGTCATTTATTAGATGATCTTTCAAAAATAAGAAAAAAATAGGGAAAAAAAATCTCTTTATAACGAATTGGGAGAGAATCACCCGGTCACAAACGTATCATCTTTACACAAGAAGAAAATAAAGAATTTTGACATATTGTTAAAAAGTACAAACCCTATGTAAATAGAGTATTAATTGGTAGGCATTAACCAATAAAAGGAGATGAAACTTTTGAACAGAATTATCAAATATTCAAAATCATGAATGAATAAATACATACATAATTATAATCAGAAGAACAAGAGATGTGTTTGTCCGAAACACAATGCCCCCTACTGCGCCAATTTTATTTTTTTACCTTTGACCTTGAAGGATGACCTTGACCTTTCACCACTCAAAATGTGCAGCTCCATAAGATACACATGCATGCCAAATATCAATTTGCTATGATCAATATTGCAAAACAAATCCACATTTTTTTAAACCTAACCGCAAAACCTAAACGCAAAGTGTGACGGAATTTCAGACGGACAAACAGACAGACGGACAGTGCGATCACTATATGCTCACCTTCGGGGGCATAAAAATGGAATTGTTTCACATTAAAAGGTAATTGTATTACCATTAATGAGCATAAAGTTAAAACATATGTATTATTGTGTATTATTTTATATTTTTGACAGGAACACTAGAAGTTAACTATGGCCGAGGGACATAACGATGAGTGGGTGATTTATTACGCAAATAGTATTGAATATTGTTTTGAGTGTTTTATCGTATTTTCATATACGTGTTCCTCCATTCCGTCATTTTTTTTAAGTCGCTGTTTTGTCCTTCCATTTGAAATATAATTAGGATCAATTTGAGTTTGACACGTTCAGTTCCAAAATGTTATTGACTTTCTTGCGCATCATTTTATTCTTATATTTGTTCGGTAAAGTAACGTGTAAAGGGGTACGACGAAAATCAAAAATAATTTAAACACGTGTTACGTTATGTTGATTTATTTCAGGGAACTGATACCACAGAAGATTTACTTGAAGAAATGCAGGACACAATTGCCTCCCGCCCCCACCCACAGCCCCACCTCCCAGTCAGGAGACCAGTACACTCTCCACACCTGCATGATGCTTATTTTACGGCAATGGATTTCACAATTGATATGTTGCGAGGCTTTCGCTCAAGATTGGAAGATTTGGAAAGGCGTGTTAATGATTCTGAAAGGTGTCATGACTCCTTGAACGAAAGTTGAACTGAAATCAGGACTGTTATGGAACAGACCTGTAAACGTCCCAAAATCAAACGCAGAGGGGTTTGGTTTTGTCAGTGAGCCTCAAGCATTATCCACGCCTGCAATCCCTTTGAACATAACAAAAACTTCCTTGTTCGGAATTATGTCTTCAAACCAGCAGGCAAGGTCATCAAAAAGCCCTGCATTGCCGTTCTGCCCTCCCCGTACCTTGAGGGATGTCACTGAGGACCAACTGGCCCAAAACTTAAGATGATTTGTAACGGAATGTTCTTCCATATGTCTTCTTGCGAAACTCAAGCTGATGCGACTGGCGTATATAACCTACTTTTGTGAAGATCTGATGAAAGGAGAGTATTCTGGTGAGCATTACAATTTAATAATTTATTGAAATGTATATCTTTATAAAAAATGTATTATAATCGAAAGTTTCAAGTTGAGTACATTAAGATTATTATTATATGTTTACTCACACATATGTTCTTCAATAAGAAGACAACATAATCCCTGAGAAAAGTATAGAACATGTTTGTTTGCATAAGAAATTATACGTATATTCAGATTAATATGTATATTTAAATGAATTAATATTGAATACATTTTAGCCAAAAGTTTGGTTCTGGATGACCTGTAATGAAAAGGGAAATTGTTTGGACTTTCGACGGAATCATAGACACCTCCGGGGATCAAGGGGAGATCTGTATCTACTTAAAAGAAAAGGTACGGAACATGAACAAAAGGCAATCACGCAGAAGGCCACAGACGGATTTGTGAAAAAAATGACCATTTAGAACTAATAAACTGAAGCTTGTTAGATTTCACCATAAAAAGTGTTATTTTATTTAGCAAATACTTGTTTTTTCCTATGTTAGGAGTAAAATTGTTCACTTAAATGCTTATCATTTAGACATTTATAGAAAATTCATGTGAAATCAATGCTGTTTAGTGTTTTGTTCTATTCTTTATTACTTTTCTGTAGTAAAAGATTATTAATTAAAAAATAAGTTTAAATATTTCAAATGTTGCTGTTTTTGCATTTTGTTTTTCCTAAACAATACTTTTTTTATTGATTGATAATTACACGAAACAGTTATTGTATTTATTTTTTGACCTTGCAGTCAAGGATAACCCATGAAAGTGCAAGCACTTATTTCCAATGGGGTCCTTTGGTTTTGCTGAAGAGACAGCGGGTATAAGAGACAGTTTTTTTTTAGATACAAGGCATCCGGGTGCGATACCCTAGCTCTTTGCGAATAGATCCCTTGGTTCTTTTACGTGCTCAGTGTATAGCACCGATACACGCGAGAATTACCTGGGTTTCATACCAGTACATCTCTAGTTGGGTGGGAAACACTTGAAGCATTTCTGAAATTTCCAGTGCCCCGGCCAGGGATTGAACCCACGACCGCTGGAATGGTAGACCAGTGTTTTACCACTCGACTACCGACCACCCACTCGACTACCGACCACCCCAAATTATTCAAATTGTTTAATTATTTTGCTTGATTTAATGGTGGTTTGCAAAAGAAATGAACGTGGTGTCGAACGTTTTGTGTTGTGATAAATTGCATGTATTAGTAAAGACCTGACAAAAGAACACTAAGCAAATGTTTTTAGATTATCAGAACATGGACACATTCTACGTATTGACAAAAAAGACACACATTAAATATGATCGTATTGCCTGTATACAATCCCATAAGCACCACACTGATGGGTGTGTGAAGCATTGATGACACAAGACTATCAACCCTGTCGTTTGGAGTAACTGTCACAATAAAATTGTGCGAAAATGACTAACCAAGAAAAGAAAAAAAACATAACTGTTACACAAACCCTCGGGCATTTTTTTTTTTTTACCTAAGACCATTGCAATAAATATGTGTTACCATTTGGGTTAGGGTTAGGGTAACTCTAACCCTAATTGGGAAGGAAACCACTAAATGCCGCTAACACTTGGTCCGTGAATAATATTNCCCCCCCTCCCCCCCCCCCCCCCTTTTATCGTTATTTTGAAAGCGGCATAAAACGCTTATTTGAGGTCTTCAAGGTCAAATTTCATGGTCAATAGCCAAGTTCCAATGAGTTCTAAAACCGACTAAATAACATCAGCTGACCCAAGTCTCTAAAGGGCCAAACCTGGCCCCTAAACAATTAGGAATAAAGAAAAAAAAATCTAGACCTTAAAGCGGGGTACTTGGGATATCCCAGGCTGCTAACATTCATGGCTTGGATACTTCAAAGACAGGGGCAATAATTCAGGATAAGTTGAGGGTCATGATATGGGCATTGCCGTAAAGGTCTTGTCGGCCCGCACCTGGATCAGTTTGAATTTTGAGGATCGGACTTTCCGTTCAAGAGTTATGGCCCTTGGCGCTCAAAAATTAACCCAAGGTGCGGTTTCTGCCGCTAAAAAAATGAAATAATCTGCCTCAATTTTAAGTTGTCATAGCTACAACCCATATTTTGGTATCTATAGATGCAGGGTGTGAATCTCTACAACCTCCCGGGTTTCAACCGGGAAAAAGGGGGGTAATAACGAAGTTGTCGCCCTTGGGAACTCGTTTTTTTTTTTGTTTTTTAGACAGCTGTGTGTTTGGCAATGTCTGGTGATTTTATTTCGCAATTTAACTGACAATAATTAATATTGACTAAAAGATAACTAAATTTTTAACAAATAGAGACTTAAAAATTAAAAATCGGCCAAAAAATAAACGTTATGCACGAGATTTAACGTGCCGGGACGGCTATTTTTTGGTTACCAAGCACTAAAAATGAGAAAACTAGACCTGTTAAACGACAGAGTACCGTGGACCCATATATACCGTTGGAAAGGTCTTAAAAAATCACGCCTGATTTAAAAAAAATAATACAGAAAAAACATTTTGTGTTCCGTAGGGAGCTGATGAACCTTTTTTCGGCTTTTTTTCAACTCGTTCTTTNACCACGCCCGCATCCCGTGATGATATTTGTCGTATTTGGTACTATGCGACAAACATTTTCAAGTCTTATTCTTTATATATGGCATATATAAAAATAAAAATGACTTTGGATGAACCTGTACTCATTGTGTTAGCAACATTTAAGCTTAATATGCAATTCATCTATTATTGTTTTTGCAAAGAGATTTTTGTTGTTTTTTTTTATTAAAAGAACATACAAGCTAAAAAACGAGCACCATTCACGAGGGTAACCCACTTTGACACACCATATTTCGACCCCAGGACACAGCTTTACCCCCAATGCGCACATGCATGTGTCCGTGGTACTGTGTACTTACGGTAAAATGTAGCTTTCAGAAACCTATGACTAGCCTAACAGAATTGTTCAATAAGAAACTGGCTAACAAACAATGCAGTTGAAATTTTTACCACGTGGTCCGCTTAATTTACCTCTGCGACCTTTGCAGCTCCCTAGTTTCGGAAGGGGTTAAGATATCTAAAAACGGACAGCGGATTCATGCTCAGCAATGAATTCTGCACTAAAATATTGAGTTTGGGGCAGGTCAATGTTTGAGGTCGGGATTCAAACTTGGTTTCTTGTGTTAGGATTCAACGCTGAACACGAATCTGAAGTCCGTTTTGAGATATCTCAAGCCCTTATGG
>VMBQ01016389.1:0-11150 GCA_007657795.1 Dreissena rostriformis | reverse complement strand
ACAACTCAACCAACAACACAATCACCACCCTTAACCCTGCGACTAACTACAACTAGCCCATATACGGTCACAACTTCCGCCAAACCAATATCTCCAACTGGTAAAAGTAAGTTTACTTTTTTTCAAACGATGATCAATATTTTAATAGACAAAAATTGAGGATTTATATCGATTAAATTGTGTATCGGTAACTAAACAACAGTTTGGAGTTATGATGAGTATGAATAAAATAAGGTATAAATTGCCAAAGATCATAACAATAAAACATTATATACTGACACGGAAAACAATAATCATACTGCTTTTTTTATCGATTACAAAATTAACTGAACAAATAATGCAAACTCAATTACATTTTCATGCTCCGCTGATATTTGTCACTATTATTGCGTTGTTTATGGGTTATTTTAACAATATTTATCACATTATCATTTTTTGACAAGATCATTTTGAAATGCTTGTTTGAACAAAAATACAACTATTCCAAAGCTTTTATATTAATATGACAAACATTAAAAAATGAAGAATATGGGATAAAGATGTAATGTTTGATTAAGATTCATTTGTTTCTGTATGAACTTAAATGTAAACAAGTGAGCGTGTATATATCAATCGTCTAGACATCATAAACAAACATAGTTTAAATTACATGCGGTTAGTATATTATTAAATTATAGGGTCTTGGACACTCTACACCGACAGTTGGCGCTTTTGAATATTACATTGTCGGAAAATAATCATCAAAGACTTAATCTTACAACAAATTCAGGCATTATTGTAATATTTCGAGCTTGCTTCGTTTCCATGCATAATTCGTGTATTAACCAAAATATAATTTATTTTTTTGAAGAAAGCATTAATTAAAATCGAGAAATTTGTGTACATGATTGACTTAAATATTCCTTTCCAATTGTCTAAAACCAGCATCATGCATCGACGACGCATTGCATGCATGAACCATGTAGATCGCGTAAAGGTCAAGGTCACCATTGACACTTGAGATGTTAGCGTGCAATTTAATCCTTACCTAATTATTTTAGTGTAAGTTAATGTATGTTCGTGTTTGGCCCATAACTTATTCGTTAATGATAAGGTTTTGCAATGAATCATCAAAACATATATCGCTTGCTTAAATGTCCCATGTTGCTTGCTTTAAGTAAAAGTTACAGTTTATTATACTTGTGGGCATATTTATTGTTTGGATAAAGTGGAAGTAGACGACTTTCGTGCTTTATTGATAATCTTCGGACGTCAAAATAAATTGGCACACATTATAATTCTATCGATAAGACGTTTCGCATGCAACAGGTCAAGTCCGTTGGAAACCTCAAGTTCGTGCATAGTTCTTATTTGGTAAAAAAATGAAGACGTTAGAATAACGGTCTGGCTTTTGTCTTTATCATGTTTAATATGATTCCATAATAAATTAACAAATGTTATTATTAAATAATGAAGACATGTCGCGTGTACAAACTAAGGTTCTCACTTAGCGATCATAATCACAATAAAAAAAATATGAGTTATTAGTAACATCAGTAATAAAATAAATGCTTGCTGTAAAAAAAAATACATTTTGGTCGCCACACAAAACTTGTATGTGTATGTATCATATACCTGGAAAATCTGTTTATATGGATATATTTCTAGTTGCACATTGTTTATAATTATAGGTGATGTTAACGTTAATAATTTGATTGCAATAGTTTCAGTGAATACTTCACCGTCCTTGCCAACTTCACCACCAACAACAAGGGTTGTACCGGTATTGACAAATATTTTATTGAATCAACTTCTTCACATTTGTATATAAAATTCATATCGTTTCAATGTGGTCTGATTTCATTGTTGAATACTTGCTTATAAAACTTCAGGTACTCGGATATGGATATTTATTGAAATCGAATTGAAAAAAAGTGTTTTACTTCTTGCAAACAAAGATCAACATCAGTGTCAATTACATACAATTTATTAAAGAAAATCGGTCGCAAATTTTTTGTTTTGAAGCACACTGAAACCGTCTTAAATGATATAAAAGTGTGCATGTTAAACTGGTGTAGTCATTCAATCTGTGATTATTTGTGATTTGTTTTAATTCAGACGACAGAACCACCTCCATTCAAACTTGGATCCCAGACAAGTAAGTTCCATAGACATAGCAGCCGCTTTAAAAAAAAACATGCCAAACTAATACTAAAATGTATCAACACATGCTCGATTAATACACTGATGTTGTTGTGTTGTGCAGTTACATTTTTAGTCACTATGGAACTATTAATAGTTAAAAGATTCATTACACTTAATAGAAGCTGACATTTTGAGCTTAAGTATCAAAATGATTCATCTTATGACTCAAAGCAAAACCTTTCACATGTTTGTCAGTTACTGATATATGTATTCATTTGGTTACCATTATTTCAGCCAAATGTCACCAGTGTTCAGGCCCGATCCAGATCTGTGAACAGGTCCACGCCTCCAAACCGTGCGTTGCCCCTAACAACTACTGTATCAACCGCATCACGAACCATTTGGATGGAACTAGAACCGTAAGGATTGTATTGTAACATTAAATTATGAGATAAAGACGCTCGTTGACGTGGGGATACCCATCGCCGCCATACACAACTATTGTTGCTACAATTACTTTACTTTGATGTATGACTTTAGTGCAATATTTTCTTGGCTTGGTAATTATATTTAGATTAAGTATTGCTCAGAAGTGCAGGTTTTTCTCAAATACACAATCTAATCTATCTTTTATAGAAAAAGTAAATATTTGGATCTTCGCACTAGGAAAACTTTGGCCATGTCCCTGGTACAATGTCATTTTGACTATGTTTGTTCTTTTGGGTACCCTAGTTTGACTCAATGTTGGAAAACTAGGCTTCAGACTTCCCGAAATAAATTGATCAGATTTGTCCTTGATAGGCATAGCAGGTCTCATGTTGGTATTGAACAATTTAAGTCACTGAACTGGTTACCTGTTTCTAAGAGAGTAGATCAATTAACTCTATGTCATGTTCATAAGATAAAGTCAGACACATGTCCTGAATATCTTAAGGAGCATTTTGTACCCCTGAATTTGGCCCATGACCGATGTACCAGATCTAGGGTGTCTGCACTCCCTGTGACCGGTTCACTTGATAGAGGTTATAGTTTGTGTGACACTGGGAGATTTGCTTCACCAAAAGTTGGAAGTTTTGGTAAGAAATCTTTTGCTTACAATGGTAAAAAAATAAACACGATCCAGTAAATTGATTTTAGTTATTTAAATTGACAAAACAAATTTTGTTAAAACATGCCATGCATCTATCTTTCATAAAATAGTATCTGTCAATTTAAGGTGCGTTAATTTCGACACATGATTAATTGTAGCCTTTAGTAAAAACGTTTAGATTAAAAATAACCCTGATATGCATGTTTTTCCCAATTTTAAACATATTAAAACCAAGGCGCTCATTTTTGAAAATATTCTTTGCTCTAAGAGTGTGCACTGACTCTGAGGATAAACACGTGCAGCAGATTGAATTGTATTAATCATATGGACAAAACAATTTTCGTCTTGACATATAATGCATCTTAAATCAAATAGTATATNAGGGCCCAACTCCTGCGAGTGACTCCCAAGTATCCCCCCTCTTTCCACCACGATTTATCGCAATCGCGATTTTGAGGTAAAAAGTATTTCAAATAAATCGGAGAATGATTGACGCTTTTTTGTATATTTTTTTGTTTTTCAAAAATCAGAAATTGACGAATTAAAGTGCTGACGAAAAAGTCATTTTTTTAAAATGACGAAATTTCGTGCTGACGAAAATAAATGGTTTCACAGTATTTATGAAAACAATCGACACCATGCGCTCAATTTTCAGTAATTAACACCACTTTGATTTTCTATATTTAGATGACTTCATTGAAAGGGTAAATGTGCTTGGTATAACGAAGGGCGGAGTATATATTATGAAAGTTCTCGTGGAAGAAATACCTTTTAAAAATTGTAAGCTTAGGCAAATAGGGTCGTGTCATAATTTAAATTATATTTTTTCTATGATGACTTTTATGTAATAGCTCACGGGCGGGTGTATACATGTTATTACACCATTCATGCTTCGCATCTTTACTCTTAATAGTGGCTTATTCGCAAACGAACTATGACATTGCGAACAAATGACATTCTTTGAGACAACAAGAAGGTAATTTTAAATTTGACCAACTCACCTATTCGCCAACATTCATTACCTAGTTTCGAACTCCGATACATCATCGGAACAAAATAAATTAATGTGTTAACACTGTTTCATCAAGATTGAGCAAACATTTATTTTTTAGTGCGCTAACAATTTAAATGATGTCGACGTTCGAAGGATGAACACTTGAATTAACATAATTACCAAATATTATTGTAACTTTCGAAGAATATTTGTAATAAAATCTCGTTCGAGGTAATGTAGAACAAAGAGACTACCTTCAATTTAGATGAACGACATGAGGTTAGTATGACATCTTGTTGGAAACTATCAGGTATTTTCTTCATTGAGCTAAATTATTGAGTAAAATCTATAGCACATTTTGAATTGGGGTAAATGAGACATTTGAAAATATGCCTCGAATACCGTATTGATCAACGATTCCCTGACAACCCAGGCGTATTACCAATGTATCCGATTTACGTAGAAGGTTTGTTCCGTGTGCTGATGTATATCGGTGTCTCTTTTGATTAAATATTCATAATCGAAACAACAAACGCGTCAGGTAAAATGTCAGGTAAAATCAAGTGTAAACGTTGGTAGAAATAACACTAACCATCCAGTAGTAAAATGTTGCCATAATCAATGATTACCTCAATGCATGAAACATACATCAGACGTTCGGCGTATTTCATAATGTTGAAAATGGTAAACACCTTCATGTTCAATTTTGATTGTTTATAAGTTTGTATCTATTCAATTTACTTTAGGATAAGTCTATATATATGTTAGAAATTGTGCTTATGTATTGCATATACATCCCTTGTTGGCGCCAATATATGACGAATGTGTATCCGGTTCATTTTTCTATATCGTAACATCATTATTCGACACAATATGTCTATTAAAGTTGTGTAGACTATTTATGGTTAAAGGTTCAATTGGTGACCTAGTGGCCTTAAGTTAACGTACTTGATAAACAAAACAGTAATCGCAGGTTCGACAGTTCTCGTTTAACCTTATCTACTGATTTCGCAAGAGTCCTTTAACCGATGTGAAATGAACTCGGCGTTTCACATTGGCCCAAGTTCTGCTTTGGATCAGAACGTCGCCTTCGGTGTGGACACAATTGGAGAGAATCCTCCCGAGGCAGTTAACAAATGTACTTCACACACTTCTTTAAACAATATATACATGTTTTAAACATCTCTAAGGGCCAATACTGATTTGACCTTAAGAAACGAATGTCAAAATATATGTTATTAAATTTAAATCGATTTTTTCTGTGATTAAAAAGAAAACAAATTCCCTGAAGCTGTTCTCTTAATTTGAAATAATATAATATTTATTTATATGTAACCATATACTTCAAGAAACGAAATTGTTCCATAACCAGATACTGCCTGTTATCTTGGTTTGATATGTCTTTATTTTAACATATATTTAGAAATACTTATTTTAAAAATAGCATAAAACATATCGACAGGGTTTTATACAATTAAATATCAATATTTAGCTTTTTTTAAAGTTGAATACACTTGCGATTAACATTAAAACATGATTTGTATAAGGTACATTAAAAATCTTCATTTAAATCTGGGTACTTTAATATATTGAATTTTCGGAGAAGACCCACTTACTTGCAGTGCGAAATATTGCTTTTTAAATAACGATATCAAGGTAAATCAGATTACCTTTTGTTGGGAGAAATATCTCTATATATCAATCAGAAACACAGACACTGTACAGTGTGTCACAAGTTGATTGAGAACAGGATTTAGAATCTATGTACAAAAATGTATACTTTAATGTTCATGTGATACAATACAAACATAGGTTCCTTCATATAAATTTTTATACTACGTATGTCTTATGACAAATGAATGTAGAATAAAAACGTGTATATGTATCTATTTAAGTTAAATACTGAAAATGTTACAATATTACGTTTTTTCCACAATGAAATTAAAATGTATTATGAATACTCTCCCTCAGACTGTATTCAATCGTAGAATTAATTTGTTTTGAATATCTCTTATAACGTATAACTGTATAGTATGCTATATATCACCATTTCGTATGCTTATATGTATTTCTTAATGTATATAAGTTACATGAATTAACATATGATAGTATAATTTGTAAGAAGTTCCCAACGTAAACAACATATTCGGGAGTAGTTGAAATTCAGTTTCAATAGGGTATTGACTTTTGGAAAAATCACCGCCAAACATATATCAACATTATGATCGGTTATGATCGGTTATGAACGGTTATGCTCGGTTATGCTCGGTTATGTACAGGGACCTATAGGAGAGGGAATGTGGTCGGCTTCAACTGCATTATCGAGATCCACCCCCACTTTATAAAGCCTTAAAGGGACTGTAAACCACGAAAAACCAAACAAGAACAGTTTTTAAATACCGCATTTTTTACAATTATAAGTTTATATTGATTAAAATTTCACGACTGGTATATAACATCACTTGAAAAAAGTTTTTTTTTATTTTTACTTTATTTTTGTATTTATTTATTTTTACTGGGTATGTATACTAGGTAACTACCAGTAAATTATAAATAACGCAAGTAGATTGATCATCATCGTCACGTGGGAAACACAGGAATGCAAATTGCGCATGCGTAGTAAATTGTATATCTTTTATATATAAAATGAGCAATCTACTTGCGTTATTTATAGTGTGTTTATCGTCACCTATTTTTGCGATGTACTTTCGATTTCACATCGCGAAATTTTATTACCGAATATACTGAAAATATGAACTTTTTTCAAGTAATGTAATATACCAGTCGTGATATTTTAATCAATATAAACTAATAACTGTTAACAAAATACGGTATTTTAGAACTTTTCTTTTTTCGTCATTCGTGGTTTACAGTCCCTTTAATCCTCGAGGCAACGGTTAACAGTGTTTTTCTTCGTTTAAGGTTTCGACTCTCTATGTGGGTGCGGCTCACAACAACTGCATTCAATGGGTTTTGATCCCGCCGGGGCTGTGCTCTGGATGATCTGCGAAAGGTCAAACGGAGCTCCCCGCTCTCCTGTTCTTGTAATTGGACGGGTATTTTTGCAATGGTTCCCATAATAAATATCAATCCTTTATGCTGATTTGTGCCCAATATTTTAAGATGGTAATCTCAGGCACATTTATAGACTAGGGAACCAGAGAATAGCTTTGTACGTGTGAGAATGTGTAGATGAATAAGAGGTTGTTCTTATCTGACCTGTAGTCTGACCATCCTGAGCGTACATGATAGTTAAGTCTCTCTTGCATATGTCTGCCAAATAGAGAATGTGTTAAGTGTACTTTGTATCANGCAACGGTTAACAGTGTTTTTCTTCGTTTCAGGTTTCGACTCTCTATGTGGGTGCGGCTCACAACAACTGCATTCAATGGGTTTTGATCCCGCCGGGGCTGTGCTCTGGATGATCTGCGAAAGGTCAAACGGAGCTCCCCGCTCTCCTGTTCTTGTAATCGGACGGGTATGTTTGCAATGGTTCCCATAATAAATATCAATCCTTTATGCTGATTTGTGTCCAATATTTTAAGATGGTAATCTCATGCACATTTATAGACTTGGGAACCATAGAATAGCTTTGTACGTGTGAGAGTTTTGTAGATGAATAAGAGGTTGTTCTTATCTGACCTGTAGCCTGACCATCCTGAGCGTACATGATAGTTAAGTCTCTCTTGCATATGTCTGCCAAATAGAGAATGTGTTAAGTGTACTTTGTATCAAGAAACATAATGAGAAACTTAATCACCTTCCCAAAGACGATGTTTATCCCATCGTAATGTACGTCGAAAGGGTGTTTAGTTTGTTTTCCAAACGAATTCCTAGAGTTTTATTAGGAGAAAGCTTAAAATCCCATTGGTTTTCTATTTGTAGAGTGAGTCCAATAGTGTCTGTTTCTACACTGTTACCAATTGGGACCCTTTTAGCTAACTTCCCAAATTGTCGACAACCTGGCAGTTTACCATTGTTGAATCTTTCACTGATTCATGCAACCCGTTTATGCAGAGTTGAGAGTATTGATCATTTGGGTACCTCTAGATGGGGGTATAGAATACGATAACCCATCCTCTTCCTTGACTTCGATCTGCCGACCCTCCGAAAAAGCTGTAAGAGAGTGGAATCAGTTCCTGTTGATGCCGTTATCGGAACTTGTCTTTCAAAAACCATACTTGGTCGATTGCACTCTGCCTGTCAAAAAAAACATTCTCAGTACTGATCTATTCTGATTATGATGGCAAAATTAGGACAATGCTGAATTCAGAAAAGTTGATCTAAAGAAGATCGTCCCTTTCTAAAACCAGAGTGATTATTGGTAATTATTATTGGATTCTAAAAATGCTCAAGTCGTTTTCTTACATCTGTATAATGAGTTCCATTAATTTACCAGCATGGAACGTTACGGAAATAGGTCTATTGAATTTTCGATCGTTTTTATTACTTCACATATTTTGCAATAGCATCATACAGGATTCCTTCTATTCAACGGAAACCATCAACACCTGCCGTACATCAAGCTGAAGAGAAGGTGCCAAAAATCCAAGAAAATATTGAAAGGTAATCATTATGTGTTTTGTATTGGACTACCATTACAGTTAAACCGTCAAAGAAAGACCCAATTCTAAACGTTTAATGTACGCATTTCAGAATAAGTAGTTCGTCAAAGTTTGTGCATATAGCGTCGTATTCAGATTGAGGATCGTGTAATGATTAAGTTGATACGACCCTTGAGTTTTCTTATGATAAATCATTCAGTGGTAGGATGCATTATGGACAATAATGTTGGAAGGATGGTTTCGTTTCCTCCTCAAGTACAAACCATTCGATGTTTTAATAGAAACTCACTGTTGGAGTACATATTGTGTAAAAAGAATAACAACGCATTGATAATTTCAAATCATTATATTTTATTTTGATAAATTTTAACATTTATGCTTTAAACGGGTAAATTGTTACAGCTCGACAACATTGACCTGGCACTCGTGTACTCCATTCGCATACATTACACGCTTGAGTTGTTTCCTGTATTGAGTTTGGTTCGTGCACGTTTGTCACTTGTTTAATGAGGCCATACTAGTATACTTAATGAGAAACGCTTTAATCGATTCAAATCGCTTCCATGAAGGATTCAAATATATTAAAATTAACGGTATTTAAATTAACTCAAGCATAAAGGTCAGTGCAATGTTAATATTGAAGTTCTATAACAAGATATTGAAATAAAACCGCGAGTAGTGTAAAACAGAAGAGATGTGTACTGTTTAAATAGCGTTGGAAACAAAGATAACTGAATAATTCATCTCATTGTAAGCATATATGTTAAACAAAACTGAAAAGTTGCTTAATAGAGAATTAATAACAACCATAAATACAACATGGCATGACAAGGATATTATATATTTAACATATCTTAAAATATAAATAAATTTCGAAGATGTATAATAACATGTTTGTCGATACTATCATATCAAACATGTGTCAAGAAACAAATATGACCTTGTCGTACAAACGTCATAGTATTCTATGTATAATAACCTTGAATCTGGGCCATGGCAACATACTTTTTATAGAGTAATTCTACAAAGCGAATCTATAAAACATTCCTGATAAACGAGTTGTAAAATCATGGGGCATATACAATGGGTTCAAACCAGTTCATATCTGCTCCGAACTTGACCCAATCCCCTTTGTTATTTGTAAAAAATGACTTTATTACAATTTCAAATGAAAAATATAATCAAATTTCCGTTCTGGAAATTTTGTCGTAAGATTAAGTTATCATTTTCAACACCGCCAAAATCAGCGTACATCTCAGATTCAGCATTTAATACTTATCATTGGCATATGATCGCATATCAATTTGGCAATATCACTTCCTGGCAACAATATCGTAAACAAAGAACAGATAAACATTAACACACTTATTAACATATTAAAACTATTAACATATGCACATATCATGATAAACTTTTGACATTTACTTTTACGGTAGATTTCAATATGTTTCAAAAGTACAAGTTGACAAATATAAAAATCGTACAACTGTAAAATCGGTCAATTTCATAATTCAATGATTCAGAATCGTTAGTCTTTGTTATTCAAACGATGGTTCCTTCGAATAAAATATTTTAACAACTAGTTGAACTAGTTCTTGCATATCCCGTCTTGAATTTAACCAATACAAATAAATTATTTTCACATATAAAATTACAAGCAGGTACAATTAAGGAGTGGTTGGTCCTCGCAAAACTGTATTCGGAGTAAATATGGTACGAATGGCACTTACTAGTGCTCCAATACTATTACTAGTTGACATTAAAATTAACTTTATTAAATTGATGACGATCACATTACGCAATGGCATGTTTAACAAACAAACCAATTCAGTATTTCCATGAAAACTGTATCACAAATACAATATTTATAGCAATGTTATTTCTTATGACCCGTTTCTTTTCATAAATACCACATTTCATACAAAACAAATAACAATTAACAACACAAAACAAATAGAATAGTCAACTATTCCTGAAATGATATGTACGGCCATATGCGATTTCACCTTTATTATTTCCGTCGACTGGTCATCTAAATAATAAATTGACAGACGTAAGATTACATGGAGGTGAACGGACATACGATGGAATTTAACAAATGTAAATGAGAACCATCCATTGATATAAAACAAACTGCATAAACATCAAATATAGAAAAGATGATCACAATTAAAAATCGACAATACTTACAAACATGCTCATTAAATATAAGAACGTTCAGAATAACAGACATACAAGGTCTCTAAATTAAATAGAAGAACGCAATGGTATAAGCCTTTCGTATTCATTAAACGTGTAAACGTCGTTATAAAATATAATTTTAAACAGGTAGAAAATACATAAATATGCATTAAAGAAATGTGAAAGTGTATGAAAC
>VMBQ01016385.1:0-11135 GCA_007657795.1 Dreissena rostriformis | reverse complement strand
GTAGCAGTCTCTTTACGGCAAAGTTTGTTTTCCTCACATTGATGCCAAATTGCCCTTACAATACTGACTCGACGCATTTTTTTTTACTAGACTTATGACTGCAGTGTTACGGAAAATTCCTTTTTCTTTCTTTAAAAAGCTATGTAGTGATTAAGGTCACTTCCAACAGCCCTGCTGTTGAGCTAGCTTTTCAGCGACGTGGTTAAAGTGTCTGACTACCACTCCGGAGGTCGTGGGTTCGATCCCCCATGGAAGCTCCGTATATTTACAAAAGCTAGTTTCTCCATGTATTTCAAGTAAGGCCAGAACAGTCGGACCTATTGTATTGTGGCGAACACGCTCAGAAGGTCTGCAACGATGGGCAACTCAAACAAAAGTCAGGATCTCACAAACCAGTTTCTAATTCAACACAAGAAATAAAAGGTAATCCGGCAATTATAAATGACAGGGCTATACCGGGCATAACATTTGTGTCTAGTTTAAGATGTGTGTGCTTTATAATATAAGATCCATGTCAGGATCCGCAGTGCAGCCTGTGCAGGAGGCTTCCTGAAAAGGTCCAAAAAGTGCCTGTCAACCGGACAGGCTGATGGAAAAGTTAGCCTGTCCGGACAAAAATTCACCTGACCGAACAGTGTGAGTTTATAACTGAAGAATTAAGTAAAGTTTAACTCATATTTATTGCAATGTGCAGCCTGTGTTAAAATACACTCGATAAAGTAAAACAAAACACTTGCGTATTCTAGTGACTACAGTGTATGATGGACAACAGCTTTAAATTCTAGTCAGACGCAAAACAAAATAACATAACACGATTGGTGTTACGGTGAAAAAACAACAAAGGGAGAGCACTCTTAAAAACTAGTGACGGGTTAGTGTTCTTAATGACAAAAAGTCTCGAAATTCACGAAAAGAGTGATTCTAATGGGCATATACATGCCATAAATTTTCAGACCGATTCCGGGACATTGTCACATTGTGCTCAATTTTCCGGGACTTTTGCCGATTTTCCGGGACATGTATACATATAGCGATATATGTAGACATATATGCATTTTTGGTACGCATTTATTTCGCGATATCAAATTAGTTAAATTACTCATGTAACTTACCTGGAATAAACAAATTTAACATCCATAAGATCAATGCACAAAAAAAATCATTATTTAAACAAGTCGAATAAATTAGAATTTACATCGTAAATTGCGAAGTCCGAAAGTCTTAAAACGTGGACTGCGTATAATACGGTTGATGAATGCGTTGTCATGGGTGGCACGCGCGGTGTAAGCTATGATGTTAAACTGTTACAACTTACATTGTAGCCGCTGAGCATAAAGGCGTGTTGTTTGTCGCATTATGAGTGTAAATAAATCAGACACCGTGAAGGCGCGAAAATTCGGATGAAACTGGATTTATTTACAAATGTGTATTTCGTAATCGGTTAAACTTACACAGCCATCAAAATTGAGCAAGCCAATTCACAAGGATGTTGACTGTGATTGCGAGACAATCGTCAAGATAACAGGACCCCCGTTAATTGATTGATTTTGACACGTAGCGTAATTGCCTTATCGGACAGGCATTGCCTTGGAGACTTCGCAATATTAGTGGCGAGCACAGATTTGCATGCTAAGATAAGGAACAAACAGGTTTTAATAAAATCCGGGACATTTGACAGATTTCCGGGACTGCGACACAGGGTATGCATTTCCGGGACTTTCCCGGACGGTCCGGGACGTATGGCATGTATGTAATGGGAGTGTTTTCGTTCTTTTGGCAAATATTAGACTTTTCGGTATTAAGTCATAACTATTTTGGCCTGTAACAAGGACCGGCGATATTAGAAACTTTGCCGGACCGTAAAGAATTTTGCCGGACAAGACCGGCAAACCGGCCTTTTCAGGAAGCCTGACAGTGATAATTTTTCATTTTTAACAATGAGTTTTTGAAGTGCACAGTCATGTGCTGAAACAATGAGCTTTTCCCAAAACCAATGAGCTTTTCAAATTGTAAAGAAAAAACTTGAATGTTGAAAATGGATTTTAGCTGGGATGCTTGGATTTCAGCAATATGGTCTGACAAAGCAGCTTACAATTCTGATTTTGACAGGTTTGGTACATGCTGTTTCTCATATCAATGTCAGTGCATACGCCACAGTACATAAAGTTGCATTCACTGTCATATTTCACAACCAACTATAAGTTGTTTGCCATTTAGGCAAAAACTTGTTGGAAATAGTACTAGATGTACTTGCCTGGCTCTCGGATGATGCTTTAGGTGAATTATTGGCAATTCCAAATACAGCCTTCAAAGTCAATTGATCTTGATAAGGTTTTAATTTCTTTTCCGGAGGCATTTTTAGCAATATGAAAGAGGATGCGAACATTGCGATGGTTCTCCGTCTTCTTTTATCAACCGACGATTTCACGCACAAAGCAGAGAACCAGTAGGAATGCAAATATGAATGACGTAGTATAGTTTATGGCGGTGTTACAGTAAAAATCACCTATTACGCTCGATAAAATGCATTGCCATATGCGCTTTTGGCAATTAAAATGCGCATATAATGCAAAGCTCACATGAAAAATTATCACTGGATCCATGTTTCTTACTGTATTATGCAGTCTGCAAAACTAACTTTTTCGTCTTCATAGCCAATGTGGCTATGAAACTTTCAACGTTTCATAGCCATAGGAAATTTGTTATAGCCAAAAAGATTTATATTTTTGCAGCAACATTATCATGAAACAGCGACAACAGTCCTTATATATTGCAATGAGGGGTTAAAATTGTTAACAAATCAGTAGTGTTCAGATTTTTATTCCATTCTTGATATCTCGCTTATTTAAAGAGTTATGAGAGTTCTACTCAGTATTTTGTTATCTCATTTCATATGAGTCATTTTCATTACTGTTATGATATGACAAATAGTCAGTCTCAAGAACTACATCATGATCCACTATGACTGTCACATCCATTGTCACATAAACTTCCTTGTCAACAGTTGCAGGTCCCATGCTCCTTTTGAAATATGATGTCTAGATCTGGATGATAAGGTCTGAAAAAACATCGTTGACAGACTTTGAAAAAAGTTAAATTATACACTTGTTTGTTGACAATACCTAGAAATATTTGAGTGAAATCATTGAGACTTTTTGAGTTAAGACAGGAGTGTGATTTCTCCTCCCATCAGCTGATTTCCTCCCTTTCAATGTTAAACTAATTTTACACAATGTTATTAACTTTGCTGGATCTGTATACAAATTAACAGTTTAATTTAACTCTGTTAGGTGGGGTAGGGAATTTTCTTCCCCTGAGGTGGTTCTTAAATCACACCCCTTTCAATTTAGTGTTTCGAATAATAATATTTTAATGCGAGGATTGTTTCCTATCAATTAGTGTTGTTTAAAATTGATTGCGTTAACTGTTTTATAGCTCTCATTTACTTATAATAGTATAATGATGTATATTTACAACAATGGTCATGTATTCGACAATGTTCACAGTTCAAGCGGGTATGGTCGATCTTGACAAATGTTTGTTCAACAAAAATAAACTTCTTAAAACTTGATATACACGCAGTTTATTATTAATTTGGAGACCCTTTCAGAAGAACATGTGTCTGAAAATTTGAATTTAGGAGGATATTTAATTCAGAAATTACACTCAACTGTTCAGACAGTTATTGCATCATGTAATAATAATAATGATAATAATAATAATAATAATAATAATTCCATACAGAAACCATTTTTGTGTCGCATCACTATGGTCAGGGGAGTGCGGTGTCGTCTGCGGCGGAGTCACACTTTTCGAAAAAGGCTCATAACTTCTGTGTCCCTTAAGATATTGCTTTCATATTTGGTATGCATGTGTATCTGGACAACACCTTTCCATGCGCATAGATTTTTTGACCTCTGTGACCTTGAACTTGTGGTCAGCATTTAGGTTTCAAAATCTTACCGCGATTCGAAAAAGGCTCATAACTACTGTGTCCCTTAAGATATTTCTTTCATATTTTGTATGCATGTGTATCTAGACAACACCTTTACATGCGCATAAAAATGTTGACCCCTGTGACCTTGACCTTGAACTTGAGGTCAGCATTTAGGTTTCAAAATCTGCGACCGCGATACGAAAAAGGCTCATTTCCCTTCAGATATTGCTTTCATATTTGGTATGCATGTGTATCTGGACAACACCTTTCCAGGCGCATACAATTTTTGACCCCTGTGACCTTGTCCTTGAACTTGAGGTCAGGGTTCAGGTTTCGAAATCTGGGACCGCGATTCGAAAAAGGCTCATACCTATTGTGTCCCTTCAAAAATTGCTTTCATATTTGGTACGCATGTGCATCTGGACAACACCTTTCCATGCGCATGAAATGTTTGAAGTTGGAGTCCGCGTTCAGGTTTCGAAATCTGCGACCGAGATTCAAAAAAAAGCTCTTAATGGCTGTGTCCCTTCAGATATTGGTTTTATATTTGGTACGCATGTGTATCTGGACAAGACCTTTACATGCGTATACAAGTTTTTACCAGTGTGACCTTGACCTAATTTTGGATTGGATTTTTGTTTAATGGGCCAATTTCTTGGTTAACCCATAACCATCAGGCGACACATCCAACTCGCGGAGTTCTAGTGTTGGTATATAACTTATATTTGCATTTTTCAATTAATATATTGATATTTAACATAAAGTCACTCTAATCTGTAATTTGTTGAAGTAAATATGCTTTATAACAATGTTCAATTGAGGATATTGAAGATTTGTTTCTCAATTCCTGTTTTAATTTGTTTCGTACGATAATACAATAATATGCAAATGTATCACTATAGTATTTTGTACGTGGTTTGTTTGTCAAAACAAGATCTTTTTGCAAAGCTGATCTAAAACAGTGGGATTCGTTATTTGAAAATGTTACTAGATCATTCATATATGGAAGTGCTAAGGGAAAAATGGTTTTATATTTTTGTATCACAGTGTGATAATTTACCCTGTCATGAAATGGCATTCAAATCAATGTTTTAAATAGTTTAATGTAGATAATGCATGTACACTGTAATACTATATTTATATTTACTGACCAAGCCGAAATCACTTAATGAATATGATAGTAGTACATGTTCATGCGGATAAATCTATCGACAATATTAACATATGAAACCATTAACTATATAAAGTTGGACATAAGAAAATGCCCCAAAACAAACAATTTTCTGCTACAAAGTTGATTAGAAAAAGCAAAACAAATTTTAGGGTCGCAACAAAAATAGGGTCGCTTGGGTTATTCAAAACAAAAGTTTTTTTCACACCTATGAATATGTAAATTACACCTGTATATTGTAATAAACCAATTATTTTGAAGTTTTGCTATAAAACGGATTGTATACAAGAGGTGCCCAACATTACACATTCACGCTCTGTTGACTCCTCCAGCTCTCCTCGACTAAGTAAACACTGTGAATACCAAACTTCTTTCTCAACTCAAACTAACCAAAGGCGCCCTCGAGCCTTCCTTAGTCGGGTTGAGTCGAGGTGGAGGTTGAGTGACGTTCTAGAATATAGCCAATAGTCAGCTTATTGAGCTTAACAGTCCTGTTGTATGAAATGTGAACATAACTGTGGTAATCAGGTAGGTAAAAGTCAAAAAGGTAATAAACTTCTTAGTATTAACTCCTAGTTTTTGTTTCAACCTTCCTACATTTTCCTAGTTTTTTCCTAGTTTTTTGTAAATAATTTTCCTAGTTTTATCTTTGTTTTTTCAAATATGCTGCTAGAAAGCCTGTATAAACAAAAGCGCAATCACCAAGGCGTGAAGTATTGTTGTTTTAGGCTTAATAGCCAACCTGTCGTTTGAACAAAAGCGCGATCACCGAGGCGTGAAATATTATTGTGTTTAGGCGTGATAGCTAATAGGTGTGACTACACATGATTCGACTTCGACTTTAAACTTAAAATGATGTCGGCATTACAAAATTCATCTTAAATGACACACTTGGTTAGATGTTTGATTTTCTTTAATGTCTTTAATGTTCTGAACACGCGACCAATTAAGACCCTGATTACAATCGGACGGTCATCACAAAACTGTTAATCACTTAAAATGACATGTGTTTACTGGACCTGCTTTGGAGAATGATGACTGTTCTTCAAGACTGAACCATCAAGGAGTGTCGCCAAACAAAAGTGACGGACTTTTTTAAGAAATGAACTTGTTATGCGTGAAAAGTTGTGCTAGGATTATTTAAGCAATCCATCTAAAACGCATCGAACGTTACGTGTAGCTATTTTTATCATTTCCACATTCTGTTGTATGAGGCGGGTTATAAATAAAGATATTAAAACAGTTTCGCAGTTTTATGGTTTATTTTCATTTGCCTTCAACACCCTTGATTTGTAATTCTTTGACATTACCAGATTACAGCACGTTTGCCACCCATGGCAACGTCTTTTCACTGCGGCAGTATCACACGAGATACACGCAGTCCTCATGGAAAGTGTATACAGCAACGAAATATCGATTCAATAGCTATCAACGCTTAACTGTGTGATTGTAACATTCACAAAGCTTTAGGTCATGTGTGTACATGTACTAAAATTTGGTTACGCATTTTTGTATTTACATTGTTTAACAGCATTTGATTTTTTAAACCAAATAAATATCTGCGTAGCAAGAAAATATCATTCTTGATGCGAAATAAGTATGTAAATGAACATAAACATAAGGTTTATGTCAAAAGGTAAATATTAAACTCTTGAAACGGCACTGGTTGGAAAATCCGGAAGATTTGTTAATCCGGAAATTTTAATTTTTTGCCGGAACGGACGTGTCGAATAATCGCGGGGTCACTGTATTTTAAAATTGCTTAAAATGATGTACAGAGTAGGATTATGACCATACTAACGTCAAACCAATATACAGTATGGTGTTTGTTGCAAATGTTAAGCAGTGTTTTTTTTTCACCATTTTGGGAATGGGGCCAGGTCCCTTTGGATTGGGAAACATTTGTATTGACTTCAATTGGGAACTAAGTGTTGTTGTTTTTTGGCTTACTTCTTTTAATTTGAGAATAAAAGTGATTTCAATATTACATTAACTATAGTTCAACTTATAGAGCTTGATGGGGGATGAACTAACTGTTTTAAAAGAACTTAAAAGACTTATTTAAAAAAAAAAAAAATTGGAAACCTTCAATTGGGAATTTTTAGGTCCCATTTGGGGAAAATATATACTTTTTCCATTGGGAATGGGTCCTTCTACAGGCCCCAAATTTGAACGAAAAAACCCACACTGTTTAGTGATACTCAGATAGCGTCTAATGCACATACTAAATAATAAGTTGTTATAACATTAGTTTGACTGTAGTGGTTTAATGTTTTGCCATGTGTAGCATAAATGTTAATGTTCAAGTAGACTCGGATATTGACAATTAAGAAAGGAAATAGACTCCAAGTGCCTAACCGCCTTATGTAGGCATACTGAGTTATTAGTAATTATGTTATGTATCTTGCTTCTAATACGTGTATGTTTGTTTCTCCATTTAGTACGATTTCGATTGTTCCTAGTTTGTTAAGTTATTGTGACACTTAGTTTCAAGGCTGCTTGAAGGAAATTAAGGGGTGTTGCTGCAGTTTTGCTGATTTTTTACTGCTTTGTATAAATTAAATAAATAACATTAAATTGAATAACAATGGAAACATGGCCAGCATTTGAAATAAATGAGGACTATCATATTTGTTGGATACAAACTGTGAAAGATCAATTTTTGGGATTGTAAGGGAAGTGATAAATGTGAAACTGCTAAAACTGTGAAAAGGTTTAAGGTGTTTGAATATTTTATTTGTTGTTACATTTAACAGTGTTGGTAGGGATGGAGTTTGTCTTGAAAAAAAGAAATGTTACGCTGGAATCTGAGTGACATCGTTTTTATTCAACCTAATGAAGTATTGTTCTGAAACCAGGCCACTGCATGCCTCTCAGTCAGTCAGTAGTGTTAAATAAAAAAATAAATATTGTTCGGATATTATAAATGATGATGAATTGTTAATTAAAGTATTGAAGGTCACTAACATGTGTCTACAAGGATATCTGAATATTAGTCACATTCAAGTGACGTCTTAGGTAAACTCAGGATCCAATAAGACGATGTCTAAGAGGTTATAAGCAGGTTGTCCGCCACATTTCATCTTTGCAGAGGTAATAAATTTACCATACTGGAACTGTATGAAATTATATTTTGGGTTAGTTAGAACCTATTTTAACGCAGATTAACTGCAGTTCTCCCTATATATTTGGCAGAAGATTTTTTTCTCTCAAACCACGGTATGAGCTGCGCTCTGGGGAAACCAGGCTTAAAGCATAGAGGTGAAAATGATAAAGGTAATGTTGTAGGCATGGTTCTTTAAGACTTACAGAAGGCTTCTGATACCGTGGACCACTCGATACTTTTAATGAAACTCGATACTTTTAATGAAACTCCGTGCTTCTGGTCTGGGAGATGATATAACAANTTAGAGCCCATATAGGGGGCATGCATGTTTTACAAACAGCCCTTGTCTTAAAATTAAAGAGCAATGGCAATTAGTGAGCTCAGAACTTATAACTCTGCTCCGTTTATAACACTGTCGTGTGGCTTGGACCCCGTCAACAGCGTTATATTGGAGTTACAGTGTATCTCAGCCAAGTTTGAAAAATAAAATTTGCCTAGAAATTCTGTACATATGTTTCATGAAGTACTTTTATTATGCTGAACTCCATCTTCTCTGAATAGTTTAGTTCCTCCTGGTCTCAGGTGAGAGCCTTAGGGCCAATGGCCCACTTGTATAAATATTTACCTATTTGAAATTTATTATATTATATTAACGCAAAATGGCCAGATCATTTAAGAAATTGTATTAATTCAAGAAATCATCTATAGTTTTTTTTGATGTTCTGGGTAGCATTTTTTAAATTAAAGACTCAGTATAATAATTGTCCATTTCAGACCCGATGTCCACAGACGAGGCCCTGTCAGTGATAGAGATGGGGTTTTCCAGGACAGCTGTCCACCTAGCCATTCAGAAGTTCGCAGCAACGAGTGAGTCCCAATATGAAACATGGCAATCAAACCCAGTATAAAAGACTGATCCCGGGATTCGCACGAGTTTAGAAAACCCCACTTATCCCTCGGTACAAACACCTTGGTCCATTATATCAACCAATGATAGCTTACTTTAAATATTATGGTGTGTGATTTTGAAAGGATTATAAATGGGTCAGCTTTATTTGTAACAGCAGATTAGTGGGTTTTCCAAAAGATTGCTTTTCCGGGATACATATTTTATGCCCTTGCAGAAGCAGTATTCATGTAATTTGATTTCAATTCTATATCAACTCTGTGTCTGCTTTACTTGCAGATCCGACCAGGGACCAACTGAGTTTCAGCGCTGCTGATCTGGTCGAGATTTTGGTTGACCGCCATTAGCGCAGGGAGGAAATACCACTCTTTGAGGAGCTAGGTGAGTGAGATTGTGCAAAACTGCAGTAGGGCAACCTTAGAACATGGGCCCATATTCACCTATCAATTATTAGAATTAAGTCTTACAATAAATAATGATCTTGAAATTGAAATATTGAAGAATTGATTTAATTTTGAGTTAAACTTGCTATTTACTTCATTTATCTGCATCATTCTTAATGTAGAAAATTGTGTTAACTACATAATCACCAGTGGAAGTCTGTGTATATTTATAAGGTTGGGGTATTTTTCTTGGTTCTAAGTCCATTCTTAAGTCTTATAATGGGTGGGTGAATACAGCCCTAATTTGGTATTTTTGTTTAATACAGTGAATTGTTAATGGCATGGATGGGCATGATTTCTGCAAAAGACAAAGTTTTTGTGTATTCTGAACTTAAATGGATACCTTATTTTGAGCAAATTTCAAATGTTATGGATAATTGTGAGAAGTGTTCTACTGGCTGTTTTGATTATGATGACAAATGCAAATGTGTGAAATGTATGTGGAGGTTTATTTGTATTTATTGATGTTGACCAATATAGCCATGACGGAAAAGACCTAAACAAAACATGAATGACAATATTTTACAAACAGAACAAATTTAGCGATTCTACGTGTGAAATATGAATGAAATGAATATCACCATTATTACACTAATTAACGCACGTTTCATAATACAATAATGTAAATTAAAGGAAAACAGTTTAACTTACCAGGTTGGAATAAAATATTAACCACGTGGACTTGCGTCCACAAGACGGCCTCGGCAAACGCAAGCATGGTTAGTAAATTTACAATGAAATCAACAGTAACATTTGAATGGCCAATGACAATCTTGCATCGGATCAATTCATTAGTATGATTGGGCATAACAACTATTGCATCCGCCTGCATGGGTGAACGAGTACTTGCGAGAGGACAGAATGCCCACAAATAGTAAATGTATGTTATATGAAAAAGGGAGACAATAAATTGACCTATACTACACAGTTCCCCTCTTCTTCGAAATGTCTCCAGATGTCTTTATAATGTTAGTAATTAGAAAAACAACTTAATGGTAAAAAGATCTTTCAGAAATCTTTATGTAAAATGAAACACACCAAGTGTTACTTAAGTAAAGAAAATACAAACCAAAATCTATTAGTTGCAAAATTAACAAGATTAACCTTCATGTCCATTTAAAATAGTAAAACACAAAGCTGTACATGTTTCCCACTTCAATCTTATAACAAAGAGGAATTATATAGAGATAGTATAACTCAACTTTTTACAATATGAGCAGTACGAAACTAAATTAAAATTAATAGTGTCAACTTAGAAAACATTACACACAGCATCGCAATAATTAACACATTACGTTCACATTTGGAAAAAACTACAACATACATTTTTCCATTAGGTTTTACATGTTTTTTTTTCTTTTTAAATTATACGAATATAAACGCAAAAGCAATTTGGAAGAAATTTGTATGCCCACTATGCAATATCAAGCCCTTTCCTGGCCATTTTGTGAAAAGATTGCAATTTCGAGATTGTGATTTTTTTCGCGCGAAATGTCCACTGATTTGGAAAAAAATAATTTAATATAACACTTTATAACTAGAAATGGCGCGGCAGAGGCCGACGCGTATCC
>VMBQ01016382.1:0-11150 GCA_007657795.1 Dreissena rostriformis | reverse complement strand
CATCAGTCTGCTATTTTGAAACAATAGTGCTAGTCTGCAACAATACTCTTAGTCTAAAATCATTTTCTTCTGAGTCTTCTTTGTATCGTTTTAGACTTTTCATTATATACTTAAGGTTCACGGAAGTTTCACCGTAACGTTACGGGTACGAACGTACATTGAGTCGTAATAATATGTCTATTGCGGAAGAGAAGTCTAGCCACTAAGAGGTAATTTACCATATATATACATATCGGTCATTTTGGTTTGCTAATACAATACATGGTCTATTAATAGAAAAGGCGGACAAAATTGGCTCGGGATTATGAATATTAATTGACAATTTATCTCTATATATGGGGACTGTTTACATTACTAATTTGCCGCTGATGTTTTATTACGTACTTTTGTCGGCCATTTTCCCGAAATTTGACAAATAATTTTAAATAAGGATTTACGAAATTGGCCTTTAAGTTGTACTGCTTCACATTTTTACAATAATAATCTTCAATAATAACTATCCTATACCATAATTTCGTAAGTATAATTGTGTATATTCCATGAAGATAACTTCTGCACAATTTTATAAACATGATGTATGCATGATAAAATATCTAGTATATGTCTTTATGATAATGGTTTCTTCTTAATTATACAATAATAATCATATTCTATATTACTATTCAATATTTAGTATACGTCTTTAGGATAATAGTTTCTACTTAGTTATACAATAATAATCATATTCTACATTACTAATTTTTATATGATGTTAACTAGATTAGGTTATAACGTCACAAACTGAAATGTAAAAACTCCTTTCAAAACAAATCGAAACTAACCATGAACATCAGTTGAAAGTACATTCTACCAAGACACAATATTTGTTTAACAAAAAGCATCTAATTATTTAACACGCCTATAAAAGTGAAAAACACATAGATCTATGTATATTTTCTGTGAGGACGATCTATTTTATTCTTTTTTTTTCTATGCGAAACTCATACACTCATATCAGAAATAATGTGACATAAGGGCAGCAATCCACATAGTATTACAAAGAAGTATTTGTCCGATGGTATTACCTCCCTTTTAATGTGTTGCATTTTCTTTGTTATTAACGTTCCGTATTGCTTGATATTCGTTCTAAGCATATTCCAGGTATGTTTACTAAATAAAACAAAAACTGTATCGAATCATAAAGCGAGGTATTTTGCGGAAATATCAGATCGATTGTATACCTTTGCTACAATGCAGATTAGGGAAATTCTTAACTAAACAACATCAACGATTATTTGCACAAACCCTGATCACTACTTCGTGAATGAGAGGATAACCTGTATAGACCAATTGACGAGTGACGTCACGCGCACCTGTAAAGTTTAGACTCCGCCCACTGGTTGGCAAAAGAGGTGGAATTCATATAAGCGCATATAGAGAAGGTTTCCAGAATCGTCGTTTTTATTGATAATCCTGCATAATATCAAATATAATAATGAATATGAATAAAACATTCGCAAGCAAGGACATGCATTTTTGGAACGATTATATTGTTTTTATTATTTGTTTTTAGTGACTACGAAATCGGGAATGGAACACAATCTACGAGCTCGGTATGTGGTTACCACACAAATCTCTTTACCTGGCACATCTTCGCGACCTTTTTTTTAGAACAAAAAATACTCAGAAATGGAAATTCTTTCAGAAAAATTAATTTTAATGAACGAACACAAATATTAATGAAAACAAACAATTAAAAGATCGATTTTTATGTACGCAATATATAGTAACTAATTTGAACCTTTATATGTCTGTAAAAACTTACTTTGTTACACATTAAATAAATTCTCTTGATAAATGTCAGTGTTTTTATTTAATTGTTCACACCAAACTTTGACACCTTTTCAGCATATTTAACCCGGTGTTTAATTTTGGCCCCTTTGTTCATCACAAACCGATTATCTCGTTATGATCGGATACTGTCCAGACAATTAGAAAGAAAACACGGTGTCCTAAAGTTTGATAAACCCAGGGACCTATACTTGAATCCCTGCGAAAACCACATGTGGTCATTAAACACAATTTATGATACCTCCATGTCATCTCTTGGCATATTGAGCAGTCATTTAAGCCAAAATTTAAGGACACAATATTAATAGTTGCTTCAATAAAATATTTTATCATATTAAACAAAAAATGAAGACATTTGTCCGACATGGATTAACATGAACTATATAGTGTATAGGAATTAGACAGTTTTATTATAATACTAAAGTGTTTAATAACTATACATTAAACATATGCTACACAATTAACGTATTTAACGGGTACCAGCAAATGTAATTTCCGCTAAATTACGTGTAAAGATTGTACGTTACTGCAGCGTACGAAACACCATCAGGAAAACAAGCAATCACGTTTGATCACAATAGGGGTAAAAAATACTTGGTTAAAATAAATTAAATATAAATATATAGAATTATGGTATCATAAAATGCTAGATTTTTATCACTCACTATCACTAGTAAAGAGATTTCAATAAACATGCAAAGACGGTGCAATTTGCATAATATGCAGGCTTTTTTCATGTGTATGCTAAAATGTATTAAATATTGTCATTCAATGTAAATGAAACGAAAATTAATTCAATATAAAAGAAAATTACCACAACATTTTAAGATTTAAATATTCCGCTTTTTAGCAGGGCTTACTTTGCCATTTGACACATTAGCCAATGCCTACAAATAAGGACATTCGGCTACAAAAAAAAATCCAGAAGGCAACAAGGTTTTCTACATTATCACTCATAACATATCCAAAATAATAAGAATTAAGACTTAAAAAGGTCTATTTGGCTACAGAAAATTTAGAGCTAGAAGGAGCCCTGTTTTAGGGCTTTGTTTTATAATTGATTCAATGCACCTTTTACACTTAAGATCGCTGATGAAAAATGACAATATCACAACCACACCACTTTTAATTATAATTAAATTACATTATGTTTGATTATTTTTGAAATGTTATTTATTAAAGTCTAACTATAAGAAAGAATACGGCTAATTTATAGTTTTGTTTTGTGGAATTGTCATTATTTAGTCTTCCGACCACCTTTATTCTAATGCTAATAACTTATTCGTATTTTTATAAAGAGGAAATTATATTTATGAACATACATTTATTGGTACTTAATATGATATATTTGCACTATTATTTAGGTGTTTTAATGTTTATTTCGGATTTCTTATCGATTTCTGGAGTAAACACATGCCTGAATCCATATGTTTTACGCTACTATAACCAGTGCTTTTGCCAACCAGTCAGTGCGCATGCGCGGAAAATCCCGAATGTAAACAATAACAATCAACTGGTCTATACTGTGATTGATATTGATGACTTCCAGGGTCTTGTTGTGGATTCCTGTACTCGCCTCATTGCCGTATACGATATCAAGCACTTTAAGTATAGTTTATTATCAGAGGCGATACAATTCACTAATCCAGCAATTTTATCGGGCAAAAACCATTTGGATGAATAACATAAATTGGTTGGACTTTCATCCTTGAACGCCAGGTCTGTACACATATAATTATGAGCCGCGTTCTGGGAAAACTGGAATTAATGCATGTGCGTAAATTGTCGACCCAGATTAGCCAGTGCAGTCCGCACAGGCTAATCAGGGACGACACTTTCCGATTTTATGGTATTTTCCGTTTAAAGGAAGTATCTTTTTAGCAAAAATCCAGTTTATGCTTATGTGTCTTCCCAGATTAGCCTATGCGGACTACACAGGCTAATATGGGATGGCGGACTGCACAGGCTAATCTGGAATGATACTTTACGCACATGCAATAAGCCCAGTTTTCCCAAAACGAAGCTCTTTATAGGCAAGTTCACAAGTGCGTATACAGTTCAGGGCTTTACATTCAACAAGGACCGAGAGACATGATTATTATCTTACTTACCTATATTTGTTGACAAGCAAGCATGTGGGAAAAAAGGTATTCGGAGAGTATATGCAGTTAAATGAGACAATCAAACCTGGCACGCACGTGTTCAGGGTATTTATCTTTATAAATGATCTGATCATCCTATCAAATGTGTAAGAAATATAATATCTCAGTATGAATACTACATGCTAGTCAAAATCAAGACCTGGTCGTTTAGTTTTTCAAAAATATGGACAAAGAAAGTTCTACACACATTACGTGTCGTCAAGAAATTTTAGACATGTGTTTGGAGGCTCAATTGAAGGCCCAGACTTTTTAAACATTGTCAGATTGTCAATATTAAACTGTTAAGAGTGAGTTTGTAGGTCTACATTTTTCTGGTGTCTCCCTGTTCGCCAAAAGACCACATCTGCACACAATTTACTGATAACAAATACATGAAACGTGCATATGATCAGAACGCCTATCAACTATCGTCACGACAGATACGTTCGTCACCACTGATTGACCACAGTCCAGGTCCAAACAAAATAATGCTGCTACTTTATCACAGAAGGACTACGGTAATCAATTTCGGTCTGAAACACAAGGATTGGGCAATGCGGATCGGGTCACTTTATTAACAAGAACCAAGTTATGTTCCTAAAGAAGTAACACATTTAGAGTAAATATGCTACTAAAGAAGTAAAACATTTAGTGTTAGAATTTTTCTAAACCAGTTACACATAAGGCGTAAATATCTTCCTATAGAAGTGCGACATTTAGTGTAAGTTTGCTCCAACAGGTATGTCCCTAATGTAGTTACACGTTAAGTGTAAGTAAGGTATTTCCTAAAGAAGTTACACAATAAGTGCAAGTATGCTTCTAAAGTAGTGAAACATTAAGTGTATGTTCCTTAAGTAATTACACATTAAGTATAAGTATGTTCCAAAAGAAGTTACATATTGGAGGAATGTTCCTCAAGTAAATGTAGTTACACATTTAGTGTATGTATATTTCTTAAGTAGTTACACATTTAGAGTAAGTATGTTCCTCAAGAAGTTGCAATTTTTGTACATGTTCCTTAAGTAGTGACAGATTAAGTGTAAGCATGCTAGAAAAGTACTATTAAAGTAGTGACCCATTTAGTGACAATATGTTCCTAAAGTAGCGACACCTTTAGTGTATGGTCCTAAAGTAGAACATATAAAGTATAATTATGTTCCTAAAGCAGTCGCATTTTTTTTAGACTACAATGACATATTTATAAAGCCATGAAGTATGTATTCATCAAAGGTATTTACATGAAAAATACTTGGCCGTGTTTATATATCAAATATCAGTAACTGCTACTCAACATAAACAAGTCATATATCGGCACAATAATATTATTAACAGGAACATACACACGTTTGCATGATAATACATGATTTATGCATGATAGAAAGCCAATCAATTTATCACCACCCCTATTGTTTTAGACGTATCGATTGAAATTGAGTCTCCGATAAATCCTTAAGATTAGTAGCGGAATATCTATTGAATGACGGACAATACCTAACTATGCATCAAGCATTTCAACAAAGAAAACAATTTCGCTTTTCATAATCAACAATAACGACAATCAACTGTAATGGAGAATCGACCATAATGTTTTAACAAGGAATTCATATAGGACAGAACAGAACAGAACGTATAATGTAGATAAATTATCGCAAATAATTTGGTAGTATGGTTTTCGTGATTTGCAATTAATTAACAATCATTTGAAGTGATTCATGTGTAATATTTAGAACGCGAAGTTGGGCTTCTTTACCACGTGTTGCAAGCTTTGGACTTTGGATCAAAATGGGTAAGTGTTTGTATTAGATAATTAACTTTGTTGTTAAGTGTTTGTATTAGATCATTAACCTTGTAGTTGCTTTTAAGTTCAATCATATGACGTGTATAACCAATTGTAAGTAAATCTATAAGGATAGTTAAGTAAATCTATCAGAATAGTACACTACACGAATATGTTGTTTCAAATACCTCGGGATATGTTTAGTCATCAGCATTCCTGGGCTTTTTCACATTGAACGTTAAGATATTTAGTAATGATACATACATTGAAAGCCGCTGTAAATATACGCTATACATAAATCGTTGAAACAAAATTTACCGTAAGGAAAAAGGTTAAATTTGTTTAATGTTGTTGTTTTGATAATTGTGGTATGCTCAAAGTGTGCGTTTGAGTGGTTCAATTCCTCTTAATTCACTGAAACTGTGAACTAAATGTCAAAGCGGATCATCAAATTCGGAACTCAGGTCAAGGGTAGAGGTTCAATTTAATTCGTTAAATTTGAAGATAACGTCAACAAAAGGTGTTTGAATAAGACACAGGCTCACACAGTTTTACGATGTATCAGTTAGGTCGTCTTTCAAACAAACGGATTTGTTTATTTACGCATTATACGTGTACGGAAAGTTTAATTTCTACTAGTGAGTAAAGCTTTCAAATCTCACACCGCGATATAATGCCAACTCATGATATTGAAAACGTAACTGCACATGCTTATCTGGGACGAATCTTTACGCNTGATAACTCAAGAACGCTTACGCCTAGGATCATGAAACTTTATAAGTATATTGAACATGATTCGCAGATGACCACTATTGATTTTCAGGTCACTAGGTCAAAGGTCAAGGTCACAGTGACTTGAAATAGAAAAATAGTTTCTGGATGATAACTCAAGAACGCTTACGCCTAGGATCATGAAACTTCATAGGTACATTAATCATGACTGGCAAATGACTCCTATCGATTTTCAGGTCACTAGGTGAAAGGTCAAGGTCACAGTGGCTCGAAACAGTTAAATGTATTCCGGATGATAACTCAAGAACTCTTACGCCTAGGATCATGAAACTTCATAGGTATTGATATTGATGTTCAGGTCACTAGGTCAAAGGTCAAGGTCACTGTGACTCGACACAGTAAAATGGTTTCCGGATGATAACTCAAGAATAATTAAGCCTAGGATGATGAAACTTCATAGATACATTGATCATCACTCGCAGATGACCCCTATTGATTTTCAGATCACTAAGTCAAAGGTCAAGGTCACAGAGACTCGAAACCGTAAAATGGTTTTCAGATGATAACTCAACAATGCTTACACCTAGAATCATGAAACTTCATAAGAACATAGATCATGACTGGCAGATGACCCCTATTGATTTTCAGGTCACTTGGTCAAAGGTCAAGGTCACAGTAACTCGAAACATTAAAATGGTTTCAGGATGATAACTCAAGAATGCTTACGCCTAGGACCATGAAACTTCATAGGTGCATTGGTAATGACTGGCAGATGACCCTTATTTATTTTGATAACTGATGATAACTGATGAATACTTCAAGTCACTAGATCAAAGGTCAAGTTCACAGTGACAAAAACACGTATTCATACAATGGCTGCCACTACAACTGACAGCCCAAATGGGGGGGGGCATGCATGTTTTACAAACAGCCCTTGTTTAATATGTTTTATTATATTTTTTTAGATCTATCATTATAAACAATTGTTTACTGGATGGTGTCATAAGTTGATCTACGGTGTATGTATAATTGTAGATTTTCGTGACCGGTTAATAAAGTTCTACACGACGATGAAGAATAATGTGTCTGTTTCGCCACTAAGGGAGGGTCTCGACAAACCCATCTGGGATGTCTTTGTGCAACCGAAATTGAGCCACGTTACAATGGAGAAAGATGGATCTCGAAAGAAAACGGAAAACCCGGTTCACAAATACAAAGCCTTTTTTTACAGAGATAAAAAGCTAAGTAGCCGTGTATTTGTTCAAGGAGAACCGGGGATGGGAAAGACTACATTTCTTACTAAATTGGCTCTTGACTGGTGTGATGCAGTGTCTGAGCACAATCCTGATCACAAGCCTACATTTAGTGATGTCGATACATTGAAGGAGTTCCGGTTTCTCTTTCAAATATCACTAAGAGATGCAATGGACCAGCGGGAGGTTATAGAGATGATCAAAACACAAATTGTCGACATGATCTACACTGGTGATAAACGTGAAGAGACCGTTAAGCTTTTACCATATATACTAGAACGAGAAGCATGCATCGTAACTATGGATGGGCTTAATGAATGGGTTGATCGTTTAAATAAATGTGTTATACCGTTACTTGCACAATGGCATTCAAAGTGCGTGTCTGTTATTACATCACGGCCATGGAAAATGGCGGATGAGCGAATCAAAGATTCCGAAATTAACAATTTAATAGAAATTGAAGGAATAATTGATTCAGAAGACCTAGCAAATAAAATAATAAACAGTCTTCAAACAGATAATGTGAAGACACACGCTGAATTCTTGAAGTACGTTAACGAATGTCAATTTGGGAATTTGTTGACGTCACCCTGGCTGCAAACACTGTTAGTCAATTTGTGGATGAACAAGCTCGAATTTAGTGGTTCCTTGTGTGAAATAAATTGTATTCTACTAGACATACTTTTTAAGAATGCACATGCGAAAAAGGGATATTTTCAAAAAGGGAATTCGTTTCAGTGTTTATCAAATACACGTTTTATTCAGCGGCAGAGCGATATTTTTGATGCACTTGCGAATGCGGCGTTTAACTTTACGTTTACATCGAACAAATCCCTAGTTTTCACCGAACGGGAGTTATTGATTCACATGTCAGAAGATCAGTTGGAATTTTGCCTCCATGCTGGTGTTTTAACAAAAAGATACAGCTTTAACGTAGCAGATCAGGATGCACAGTTTTCATTTATACACGAGACAGTACAGGAGTTTATGGCAGCCTATCATATCGCAAATTCCAAGCAAGAACTTATAACACGGTTTCGAACCGGATCTAAATACAATGTATTAGAAATGAGCCAGACAATAATTTATCTATGTGGACTTGACTGTAAAAAAGCTAATAAGCTGATTAATTGTCTGGTTGACGACGAGTTCCTCAAAGACATGAGATACGGACTGAGCATGTACGTAAAGGGATATTTTGGTAAGGAAGATATATTGGGTTTTCAGAAAGAGAACTGCACGCAGAAAAACGTTTTAAAATCAAAACATAATCAAATGGATTACAGCGCACGTTGCTTCGCACTATCAGTCTTATTCCAGCGCATGATAATTGCTGGATGCAGTGAAGCCAAGGCCAGCGGTGAAAAGGAAATTTGCATGAATTGTAGAGATTTCACATTTAATACGGATCTCAATCAGTCCGATTCAAATGCATTAAAACTGCTTTTATTGTACAACAAATCAGATGTGCGGTCGCTTAATTTAGAACGGAATTTTCTACAAACAAGCGAAATATTGACAGTCATTGATCAATCCAAACATTGTCTTACAAGTGTTAAGATGACAATGACTCCGGAAATAATTGAAGAATTACATCATACAAGCATTCAGGAGCTGCACTGTATCGGAAAATTTGACGTATCATCGTGTTCCTGTGTTCTTCCGTCCCTATCTCAATTAACGTATTTAGGATTAGAACACACAAAATTTTTGCAAAACATAGTTCTTCCTGACACAATACAGCGAATTGACTTGTCAGAGTGCGAATGTTCATCTGAATGGCTGTGCAGCTTGTTGATCACGCTTTCTTCATTAGATCATCCAGTCATGTGTGAACTGCGGAATGTTGTTCTGCAGTCAAGCGAAGAAACCCGTCGAGACGAATCACAAACACATTTCTCGGAGTTGCGATCTGAAATAATGTCACATGACCTGTCCAACATTGAGATATTAGTGAGGAATGGCAGTAAGGAACTGTTTGAAGTATTACGTGATACAAGTATAGGTATCCTATACCTTGCAACGGCTAATTGTGCCTCATTAGCATCAGAGATTCTTCACACGCTCAACAGGCTTACTCAGCTTTATTTGTGGGGAACCTATACGGATCGATGTGATCTGAGACTGCCTGTTTCATTGAAGTGTGTAAGTCTCCAGGAAGTCGAATATTCATCTGAATGGCTGTGCAGCTTGTTGGTCACGCTTTCTTCACTAGATCATCCAGTCAGGTGTGAACTGCGGAATGTTGTTCTGCAGTCAAGCGAAGAAACCCGTCGAGACGAATCACAAACACATTTCTCGGATTTGCGATCTGAAATACTGTCACATGACCTGTCCAACATTGAGATATTAGAGATTCTTCACACGCTCAACAGGCTTACTAAGCTTAATTTGTGGGGGACCTATACGGGTCGATGTGATTTCAAGCTGCCTGTTTCAGTGGAGTGTATAAGTCTCCATAAAGGCGAATGTTCATCTGAGTGGCTGTGCAGCTTGTTGATCACGCTGTCTTCATTAGATCAGCCTGTCAAGTGTGAACTGTGGGATTTTGTTCTGCAGTCAAGCGACGAAACCCGTGGAGACGAATCTTATACACATGTTTCGGAGTTGCGATCTGAAATACTGTCACATGACCTGTCCAACATAGAGATATTGGTGATTACTGGCAGTAAGGAACTGTTTGAACTATTACGTGATACAAGTATAGGGATCCTAGACCTGAGGACGGCTGATTGTGCCTCATAAGCATCAGAGATTCTTCACTAGCTCAACAGGCTTACTCAGCTTGATTTGCGGGGAACCTATACGGGTCGATGTGATCTGAGACTGCCTGTTTCATTGGAGTGTGTACGTCTCCAGGAAGGCAAAGTTCCATTTGAGTGGCTGTGCAGCTTGTTGATCACGCTGTCTTCATTAGATCATCCTGTCGAGTGTGAGCTGTGTGATGTTGTTCTGTAGTCAAGCGACGAATCCCGCCGAGATGAATCATATACACAGGTTTCGGAGTTGCGATCTAAAATACTGTCACATGACCTGTCCAACATTAAGTTATTTGTGATTAATGGCAGTAAGGAACTGTTTGAACTATTACGTGATACAAGTATAGGGATCCTATACCTGACAACTGTTCGTAGCGCTGCTGCTCTTACACTTTCTGCCACTGCTGAAGATTGCGAGGACGACGACGACAAACGAATACTCCGATGGGAGGGAGAATACGTTGATTCGAAACCATGGATTCACTATTGTAAAATTCGTCTGAACATTTTGTGCACTAATAAATTTGGATGTACTTCTTAAACTCGCGCATTTTCAAACATTGTACTCATATTATAAAGGTTTCTCTAGGAAACCAATATATTAAATGAGGGCCAATACCACTCCCAAAAAGGGCATTTCGCAAATATATATAGTTAA
>VMBQ01016381.1:0-11134 GCA_007657795.1 Dreissena rostriformis | reverse complement strand
CTATACTTTAACTTCGCCCTGTCTGTACTCTTTGTGTCCACTACCTTGCTCTACTCTCACTACTGCTCTCTCTATTTTTTTCTTTATTTCCCTATTTTTCTGATTACTGATTCGATATGATACTGAAACATGCAATCACGGCGAGTTTGAAAACCTTTGTAATTAGAGACATGACAGAAATTTAACCAGCGCATGAATTATTTTGACTGGATTAGGGGCATTTTTATATATGTCATAAAATAAGTGTGAGATTATATCATGGCACTATGGTGTAAGCCCAACTTTGGTATAGAATACACTAGGGCGTTCAATGTTTGGTCTTCCAAATTATCACCCAAAAGCGTATTGCAGTGGTACACCGTCCAGATACTTCTCCTCATAATCACCATTATACTATTTATCATCATCAACACCATCCTATATTTTGAATCGTCACTTTTGAAATGTTGTCGCCATTTTTTCAAATTTTTCGCAAATTGCGACTATGGCGATCGGCAGCGAAACCTCTGTATCGTCATCGTTACTATCATCATAGCATTATCATAACCATAATGTGCTTATTTTCTGTAAGAGGATACCAGTTTTGAAACAAATGAACCTCGCTCTGGGAAAACGGGGCACACAGGCTAATCAGGGATGTTACTTTCCACTTTTATGGAATTATTCGTTGAAAGGAAATCTATTCTTAACGAAAATCCAGTCTAGGCGGAAGTGTCGTCCCTGATTAGCATCCGCGGACTCCACAGGATAATCTGTGACGAAACTTTACGCACATGCATTAAACACCGTTTTCCCAGAGCGTGGCTCAAATATATTACATGTTGCTGAGAATGGTACTACTTGATGATGATTTTGATGGGTAATGTTGATGAAGGCAACAACGACTATTGCATCAACAATGATTATGAATTGGAAATCTTCTGAACTGTCAAAATGTTCATGGATGTACATAAAAACTCACACAGTGCGTTCCCTTCTACATAGTATATGTATCATATCAACGCACTTTGGTGTTGACCACAAAAAAAAAGCGAACGCAATTTTTGATGTCGAAGTTGGCTTGATACCAAGAGTGATACTACATAGCCTTATAACATTGATTATAAGTATCTTTTGAACGTCATCTTACTATATAAAGACACAACTGTCCAAAACAAAAGTTGTTGTTAGCGCAGAACTTCTTTATTGGCCACTTGGGTGGAAAGACCTCGACATTTTGCGCACTACACTTGACTCTCGCCTGTACTATCAACCTGTTACTTTTATCTCGTAGACAAAACAAACACCGTAAAGTGATCGTAAATTTTCGCGTTTAATTTTCGTAGGAGTTTTCGTATGTATTGACAAATTTATAGATCATAATAATACCCTGGGTACCATCCATTGTAATAAAAGCATGTCATGTTTATGATTGTTCCGTCTTTCCGTTGACATTCTTTAAAATTCCTCGCCCACGCTTTCTGACAGGCATTGGAGTTTTTGCAGACGCAAATAATTACATTGAAATAACCGATTGACGCGAGTGCTGATATAACATAGGAGTTCGTCTTTTTTACTTTTAAAAGAACGCGAAGAATTGACATTACATGAGTATTTGAAGAAAAAAAAATCAGAATGGCGCCAATCCAGTCTTACGTGAAATAATGGTATGTAAGATGTTTTTTTCTAGGGCTTTGTACAATTCTAAAATATTTTAAACTGTTGTTGAAAGTAATATTGTTGTTTTCTATGGGGTTTGTACAATTCTAAAGTATTCTGAACTTTTGTTTAAAGCAATTTAGTTGTTTTCTAGGATTGGTTACAATTATAAAATATTCCAAACTTCTTTTTACAGTCATTCTTAATATTGTTTTGAGTATTATATTGTGCAGAACTAGGTTTATATACGTTCTAAAATATTTCATTATTATCAAATATGCATTGGTAATCTTTTGACAAATAATGACGACAGTTACACATTAATATCGTTTTCAACAAGTTGTCTCAACGGATAGATTATACGATTCTATATGATGATGGTTAATTATTATTATTATTATTATTATTATTATTATTATTATTATTATTATTATTATTATTATTATTATTATTAAGTTTCGAAATTCCTGCAGTTGGTTTTAATGCTTGATAAAAAAAATGCACGACTTTGAATTCGAATTTGTTTTGCATAACACATGATGACGACGATGGTGATGATGTTACAGGAAACACAGTATTTACCACCTAATAAGTATACTCATATATTTTCACATTAAGATAACGGCGTTTTGCGTTGTCTTAAAAGCAATTTTAATAGTATTGTTTGCATTTCAAATCCTGACCATAAATCGCCGACAACAATTATTGCAAGACTTTCAAACTTCAAAGTGGCTTATCAGTCACAAGTGCATTGTAAACTACTTTCAAAATTCAACCTCGCCATTATCATAATCACGGAAGATGTGCGTTCACTTCTGCGGGCATTTATGACATTTGTTTGTCAGTCTTGTTGACTTCTAATCTCAAGTATGCACCTAGGTAAAGAAAATACATAATGCATATTTTAAGCACGTTTTGCATGCGTGAAGATTAACCATAATATTAACGAGGAACTATAATATACGTCAAACATGAAAACATGAGCTATAATTGCGTACTCCTTGTTAATATAAATGATTATATTTGTTATCGTCAGAAAAGATCATCGGGTTCTTAGATCAGAGCGTTTGTCAATAGTTTTCTAAGATGAACCCCAATAAAGTTCAAACATGCAGGTTTTGAAAAAATGGTGAAGTTGAGAAATCATTTTCCTTTTTGGGATTTCTGATGCGTATGAATATAACTACGAGAGCGTAAGTCCGAGGTGTTTAAAAGAAATGAGCCTCGCACTGTGCAATGGGGGTTTAATGCATGTGCGTTAAGAATCGTCCCAGATTAGCCTGTGCAGTCCGCTTTTATTGTATTTTTCGTTTAAAAGAAGACTCTTCATCCAGTTTAAGCGCAAGGTGTCGTCCCTGTAAAGCCTGTGCGTACTGCACAGGCTAATCTGGGACGACACTTTACGCACATGCATGAACCCCCTTTTCTCGGAGCGCGACTCAAATACATCAAAACGACCGAGTTGTTTATTGAACGACAAATAACAACGAAGAAAAAATCATCATTGTCACGTTACAGTCGTGAGTGTATATTTTCATTGATGTTTTCAAAACAATAATGGCACAACCAATTGATCAAATGTTCGTCGAATTTAGTGCACATACAAATCGTAAAATGAAATAAATATGAGCCTCGCTCTGTGAAAAGGGGGTTAAATGCATGTGCGTAAAGTGTAGTCCAAGATTAGCCTGTTCAGTACGCACAGGCTAATCAGGAACGACACTTTCCGTCTTAACTGGATTTTTGCTTAGAAGAGACGTTCTTTTAACAAAAAATATAAAAAAAGCGGAAAGTGTCGTCCCTTATTAGCCTGTGCGGACGACATCTGGGANTCGGTGAACAATATGTTACTTTTATTTACAAACAGTATTCGTGATATAGCTGACCCTTTGTTTTCGAAAGAGTGTATTTTTAAAGATCAGGTTGCTTTTGAAAATTATACTAGTAGTAATAAGGAGTGGTTTGACAGTGAATGTATAGATGCCCGTAATTTATATTTAGATGCACTTCGATGCTTCAACACTGATAAAACATATAACAACAGAATAGTTTTATGTGAGAGAAAAAAAGAGTATAAAAATATTGTCAGAAAGAAAAAATGTTGCGATTATAAACGAAGAATGGATAAAATTACAGAATTAAGGAAAAGTAAACCAAGGGAATTTTGGAAACATTTCAAGTCAAAAACCAATAGATCTAATAATATACCGTTAGCTGAATTCACAGATTATTTTTCGAGGATTAGCTCGGATAATGTTGGTGCATCGAATTTAGAAGCGGAAAGTTTTAATTTGTGTAATGATTTTAATCTTCCTAATAATGTATATCCTGAACTAGATGAACCGATAACGGTGCATGAAATAACAACTGCTGTAAAATCACTTAAACGATTTAAAGCTTATGGAAGTGACAACCTTTTAAATGAATATTTTATAGAATCTATTGACATTCTGTCATCTCATTTATGTGATTTATTTAACAATATACTAAATTCCGGTTATTTTCCGGACCAGTGGACGGAAGGTATTATTATCCCCCTTCATAAAAAAGGTTCCAAATCCGATGTTAATAATTATAGAGGAATTACGTTAGTGAGCTGTTTGTCAAAATTATTCACGACTGTTATAAATAAACGCGTTGAAAATATCTGTACAAAACATAACATCATTTCGGACGCCCAATTCGGATTTCGAAAAGGACGATCTACTACTGACGCAATATTTATTTTATTTTCTTTGATAAATCATTATTTATTTGAAAACAAACGTTTGTATGTTATTTTTGTCGATATGATGAAATGCTTTGATACTATTTATAGAAATGCTTTATGGTTGAAAATGTTTAAATGTGGTATTCAAGGCAAAATATTAAGAATTGTGAGAGATATGTACCAAAAAGTTAAGTCATGTGTAAAATCATTATCTTCATTTTCAGATTACTTTAGCTATGCTGTTGGCTTACGTCAAGGAGAAGTTATGTCCCCTTTGTTATTTTCTATCTTTGTAGAAGATCTTGAGTTGTTTTTGCAAAATAATATTGATTCAGGTTTGCAACTAGATGACATTGTTTTAATTTTATTACTTTTTGCAGACGACATGGCCATTGTGGGTAAATCACCAGAAGAAATCCAGAACCATTTAGATAATTTATATACTTATTGTAATACATGGGGACTGAAAGTTAATATTGATAAGACAAAGATAATGGTTTTTCGAAAAAGAGGCGGATTATTGCCAAATGAAAAGTGGACATACAATGGCCATGCTATAGAAACTGTAAAAGATTTTAATTATTTAGGTGTTGTATTTAATTATACAGGTAGTTTTAATTTAAATCAAGAACATTTAATTGGTAAAGCTCTTAAAGCATTGAATACATTGTTTTGTAAATGTCAAGAATTTGATTTAAAGCCAAAAATTCTTTGTCAGTTATTTGATGCATTCGTCGGGTCTATTTTAGGTTATTCATCAGAAGTTTGGGGTTTTACGAAATCTAAGGAATTGGAAAGGATACATTTGAAGTTCTGTAAAAGGCTTTTAAGAGTTAAAACTAATACATGTAATGCATGTGTTTATGGTGAGTTAGGAAGATATCCTCTTTTTATACATAGATACATGCGAATCGTACAATATTGGTTTAAAATAGCAGCCTCGGATAACATAATTATTAAAACTGTATACAATATTGGAGTTTCAGATTACGCCAGAGGCTGCCGAAATTGGATTTATAACATCAAGAAATTATTGGATGATTACGGTTTCAGTTATGTCTTTAACAGTGTTCATGATATTGATTTTAAATTTTTTAAACCCATTATAAAGTCCAGAATTATAGATTCATATAAACAAAATTGGCACCGTACACTAGAAGATAGTTCAATGTTAGACATTTATAGAACATTTAAGTCAAATCTCGAATATGAGATTTACCTAGACTTAGTTCCGAAACATTTAAGGTTTTATTTATGCCGATTAAGATTATCTGTACACCCCCTTCGTATACAGACTGGTAGATATAATGGAAACACTATTGCCAGGCAAGAAAGATATTGTCTTTGTTGCAATACCACGGATATTGAGGACGAATTTCATTTTGTATGTATTTGTTCAACATTTGTTGATTTAAGAAAGAAATACATTAAAAAATATTACTATAATAATCCATCTGTTATTAAGTATGTACAATTGCTACAATCAGCCAATAGGTCTGAATTAATAAAACTGTGTTTATTTGTTAAGGAATCATTGAGTATTAGATTGAATTTGTTAAATCGTATAACATAATTTTCTAATTGTTCATCCTCTGTACTTCTGTATATATTTGTTTTGTAAATATTCTTGTTTGTTGACACTTGTTTTCTGTGCATATACATGTTGACATATATTAATTCTAACCACATGTGATGTTGACGATGTACATTGTGCAAGTCAAATAAAATGTCTGTCTGTCTGTCTGTCTGTCTATTTGACCAGCAGTTCCTCGGCCTTACTTTTCAATCAATTCAGGATGATGCGTAGCATGACTTTGCTGGGATGACTGATGAGGTTGATGGTGCAGTAATTCTCGCACATATTGAGGTTGCCCTTTTTCGTTAGGGAGATGACCAGAGACTTGGTCCACTCCTTGGGCCACTTCTCCTCCCAGATCATTTGGCATAGTGCCATCATGGCTTCAGTCTTTGCCTTTCATCCGTGTTAAATAAGCTCGGAAGGGACGTTGTCCACTCCCGGAGATTGACCTGCCTTAAGACTATGCACTGCCTCCTCCACCTCTGCCTTAAGTATGGACGGACTTTCGTCTTCTGACGGAGACTGGAGTCTGGTTGAAGCGGATAGTTGTAGAGGTCCCGGCAGTATGCAGTCCACCTGTTAAGGACTGCGGCACTCTCAGTCAAGAGATTCCCGCCAGCGTCTGATATAACACTGGCCCGGGGCTGACTGGTCTTCGTGAAGGTCTTGCGTGTGCTATAGGTTTTCTTACTGCTGCATGTGGTCATCTCTGTGTCGATGTTGATACATTGTTCCTCAATCCACTCTTCTTGGCCTTTTTTTATCTTCATTCGCACCTCCATGTTCGTTGTCTGGTAATCTGCCTAAAGTCCAGTCTGGTGAACTTCTCGTGCCTCAGCTCTCTTCTTTTGTCACATCGGTCCATGATTTTGGTCGTCACCCATGGCTTGTCCTTCCTCCTTTCTCTCCCAAGACCTTATTCGGCCGATGGCAGCAGGACATCGTTGATGTTGTTGGTTATGGTTATTTAGAGAAACATAATGACCAAGTTTCATTTTTACATAAAGAATGGTAAAACATAAATAACCGGAAAAAAAATGTTATGGATCTTGGCTCTTGGTAATATTAAGGCCAATACTTAATTTTGTTTTGAAAGGCGACAAATATTATACAATTCTTGTTAACATTTTCGATGCATAATTTTTTACCGTTTTACAATGGAACTTGGTTTTGATGTTTGTCTTGGCCATATCTATCTCAAGTTTAAAACTGGATCACTTGAGGTAAAAAAAACACTAGGTTAACAAGTGAAATCTACGACAATTGCTGTACCCCTCACGTGAGCGTTTTATGACCTTCATGACTCTCTTGTTGCTGTTGTTTTCAAATATAAAGAGAATATTTGTTGGATTAGGTGGAATATCGATTTTAATTCACAAATGATCATATAAAATATATTTATTCTATGAGCATGAGTGAATTAAAATCGATATGCAACCGAATCCAACAATATAAAAAAATCGCCGTTTATTTACATTGTAAAAGAGTTTAACTGGAGAATTTCACTGGAATAATTACGTCATATCGTTAAAAAATGACGCCCTTTCACAGTAAAACAATGAAAATAATCGATAATTTTCTGTTATTTTTCATGGTTTGAAACAGAGAATTATCAGTTTTAATTCACCGATATTTCTCAATAAACCACCGGAAAGTATAAACAAAACAGTGTTATCTATGTGTGTATACCGGATGTAACGGCTGTAGAGACTATTCTTAAAGAATGTCGCCGCTTGTTGTCAAATCTTTGTTTAGGGTAATTTTGTCGTGAAATGATTAAGTCGTCAGTACTTGCGAACACGTGTTGGTGCTTATCTAACGAGGACTAGTAATTGGTAATGATTCCATTGTTGTTAATACCACTTCATTAGTTATGCGATAATTTGCAATGATGTCGTATGCAAGACTTACCCAAAAACAAGACTATTGCCAAGCAATGATGTCCCCTACCGGCTCCACCATTGTCATATATATTTGTTGCCATAGCAACCAGAATTTTTGACGTAGGAACAAAATGAAATGACGTGTATAATCTCCATATTGCCATCTGTCCATGTTTTAAGTTTCATGAAAAAATATGAAGAATTTTTAAAGTTATCGCAGGATCCAGAAAAGTGTGACAGACAGACTGACCGACTGACAGACTGACGGACTGGCGGACGGACGGAGCGCAAACCATAAGTCCCCTCCGGTGAAACCGGTAGGGGACAATAAAAAATTGAACATTCTATTTACTGTTATTTTAATGCTGAGTGCTGTCCCATGTAAATTTCAAAATTCACGGTTTTAAATGATGACACTATTTGAACTTACTATTTTTATCAGCAGATCTATTAATCAAAATAAATGCTTCCTTTAGATGCTCGTGACAGAGACTGCGCACTCAGTCGGACTGAGCGTCTTCCTGTTTGGCCTGCTGCCAAATCTAGACCCAGTTTCCGGTTCCGCTTTCTGCATGAGCGCGGCTCTTATTCCCGCCATTTTGAACCTCGTTTATCCAGGTAAAGTGTGTGTTTGTTATTAACAATTCATCAACATGGGTGCAAATGTAAAAGATCATTCTTTTTCTCATACATAATATGATTGGTCTGAAAACTTCAGGAATGTAAATGATAACATTTCGAGCGTTTATACAACACATGGTTAGTAGGGTATATTTCCTTAAGTACATATATATTTTTGCGGCAATAAGATAAAGTTTGGAAATATATCTAAACGATTGTTGCATTAAAAAATTGTGAAAGTAATCTACTCTTTTCCTTAGTATTTGTAATTGATGTCTTGTTTGGTATTTATTCAAAAATGATTTTTTTTTCGTTTTTTCCCCCAGCATTATATCATTACTTTACTATATATAAAGGTAATAAGCATGTGTTATACTACCGTAATTATAATCATTACAAAGCGTTATACACCTGCTGCAAAGTCATCGGGTTAGGAACATTGACTAAATTCTGTGTTGTAACATTTTACTCCGCAGGCATTTAAGCTAATTTCACTTTTTCTAAAATTGCCAATTTCAGAAAGTCCACAAAACGAATCGGAAAACTCAAAATGGAAACTCGTGCGTCGCCTGTTATCATTAGTTGCCATGGTGACCAGCGTGCTATCCGTAGCGTTCTGGGCGGTGTACGTTCACAGGATGGAGGGGGCGTGGCAAAAGGATTCCCCCGGGCTTCTCATCTTGTTCGTATTCGCCCCCATTCTTGTGTCCATCACGTGGTGGGAAAACTTCGTACCAAATGTGAGTTTAGCGTTTGTGTAAACAGGGTGCATGATCAACGGGGTTCACATGGGTTTACACACGAGCTGGACAGAACGTAAACACACCATTAAGAACTTTATTTTTGCAAATATCTCAAGTTATTGAAATACATTTGCAAAAATCTTTTGTACATAAAAGACAGTTTCTCTTGCAAGTTTGTGCCGATATCTTAAGATATAAGAATACATCCTTGAATAAGTCTGAAATTGGTGCCACAATTTCACGTTTCGTGCAGCATAACCGTGTACATGAATGCTGTACAAATCGAACTTTTGGCCAAGAACACAGGCTTATTAAATATGAATGTTATTCATTTGCCTTAAATAATGACTTTTTTTTTAAAATAAATATTTTAAATGAGGTGGATGCCGGTATGATATGCAGTGTTCATTTACAAGTTCATGTCGTGTCATGTGTAAGTCCAATGAAGTATTGAGGCAATAACCACGTCTTATATTAACACAAAATGCACGCAAGTTACTTAACTAAATGTTCGCTCTAAAAATCTCTTCAAAACATTCATTACATGTAAACATATTTTTCCGGAAACAGCATTTATAAATTTGAGCCTTGCCTTAACTGGATTTTTGCTAAGAAGAGACTTTCTTTAAACAAAAAATATCATAAAAACGGAAAGTGTCGTCCCTAATAATCTGTGCGGACTGCACAGGCTAATATGGGACGACACTTAACGCACATGCTTTAAACCCCCTTTTCTCAGAACGCGACTCATTTCATTTACATATGGGCTTAAAGTTTTCGATATTATCGAGCCAAACAAGAACATGTTTCAATTGAAGTTTCTTTGTTTCCAGGGGGACAAGAAGTCAATCGGCCTCAAAAGAATAAAACGCCAACTTCACAACTGCAAGACCAAGATCTATCTGATCGTGTACACGTGGAAAATCGCCGTCACGATTGCCATGGTAACCATCATCTACAGCGTAGACTGCGCCGATGGAAAAAGCTGCCTGGAAACGCTCTATGACGCCAGACTAAACGCGACGCTGCAGTCCGGAACGTTTGGAAAGACTTTGTTAGTCGAAAACGTCGTGTACGGCGAATGCACGCGTTTCCTGCCGTTGCTCGTCGCTGCCGTGAATGTCGTGTCTAGCTTCGCGTGTTATAAGTAGGTGGCCTTTATTTTCCGTTGCATAAGCTTTGCGTGTTATAAGAAGGTGGCTTTCATTTTCCGTTGCATTAGCTTTGCGTGTAATAAGTAGGTGGCCTTTATTTTCCGTTGAATTAGCTTTGCGTGTTATAAGTAGGTGGCCTTTATTTTCCGTTGAATTAGATTTGCGTGATATAAGTAGGTGGCTTTTATTTTCCGTTGAAATAGCTTTGCGTGTTATAAGTATGTGGCCTTTATATTTCCTTTGAATTTGATTGCTGTGTTCGTTATACATTATGCTCATACGAAACAATCATTAAACTACGTACTGCTTCAATAACATTTCAGCGATGTACATGTCATTATAGTATATATTGACATGGGAGGTCATCGTTACGAATTTACCTATTTAATGATTGTTTTAATTGACAGATGAGATCACTGTTTCCAATAACATCACAGTCCTCAAGCATGATCGTGTTTTATTTTTGTTTTACGTGAGAGTGCACTGTGACGAATCTGCTGAATATCTTCGCATTGATATGATTTTGTTTTATCGACAAGGAAGACAACTGTGTCCCAATTACCTAAATACATCACAGTGATCTCCCATGTTATGATGTCTGTATTGATATGGGAAATAACTGTGCCTGAATTGTGTCCAATAACATCGAAGTGCGTTTTCCTTTTCGGATTACTTTTATTTAAATGGGATATCACTGTGGCGATATTTCTCAATACCATGACAGTAATCTTTCCCTGTGCTCAATGTCGTCCTTTTGTCGTCAAGTGACAGACGTGGTAATCACGTGATTGTCTAGATGGCGACGT
>VMBQ01016380.1:0-10989 GCA_007657795.1 Dreissena rostriformis | reverse complement strand
AACTCAATTATTTTTAAGTTTTAAAGCGCAAAAAAGACAGATTTCTACCCCACTAGATATATTCTAATTGGCATAGATAAAATATGTTTCTTAGTTATACTTAAATTTACTATGCCAAATAAAGTGTGTGGATTTAAGCTTAGTTGATGAACTCATAGTGTGCATATAAGGCCATATGGGGAAAATGCACGATTTCAGTTTTTGCGTTAAAAAAAAGATTAGTTGCTTACTTCAATCTTGATCCTTTGACAACACAAAAAGTATCGAAATTACTTTAATGAATCTTGGTGTGTGCATAAAAATTCCACAATTTTTGATAATCAAAAGTTTCCCATGCAGCCCCATTCCAAAAATGGTAAGAAAAACCCACTGATACAAGTATTGTAGTATGTTGCAAAATGTAAACACATGTATATTGCAAAATATACTGCAATATAATCTCTTCTTTATAAAGCACATCAGTCTATCTTCGTATCTCACAAGTCATTTTTGACAGTCAGTTTTCTCTGTTCATTGATACTTGTCGAGCCCACTCCAGGAAAGCTCAATATAGCAGTAACAACTGTCGAGTCTAAGTGGCTGCCTGCATGTGAGTTCATCCAAGCTTGTTCAGACTGTATTTTTGTCATTTATCACATCTTTGTCATTTATCACATCTTTGTCATTTATCACATCTTTGTCATTTATCACGCAATTTCAAAATAACTTACCACACATGTGTTGCGTGTTACACCTGTCTTCTTATCTTAAACTGTATAACTTATCATTCATGATCATTTTGTAATCATTTACCAATGATATTAAGCATGTGGAGGTGTGTCACACCTTGGTGAAAGGTTAAGGTCACACTTATACCTAAGGTCAAACATGTGTATTATTCAGCCTTTAAAATAACTACATGAATCACTGTAACAGTGGGCTCCCAATGTTGCTGATATACATCTAGTTTTGAATTAACATATGAAACAGCTAACACTTATACATATATATCATAAATATAACTAGAAGCTCACGACCTGAAAATATTAACTTTACAATTAAAAAGAATTCATTCATTTCAAGCCATCTACACGCCAAGTCAATACTGGCCTCAAACATCATGGGTGCAACAGCCACAATGGTCGAATATATGTATATGTGTGGGTGATTGCGTCCATGCCAGCTTTTCAGGACTGTTACTTCATCTTTCATCATGCAATTCTAACATAACTTACCTCAAATGTTCACCATGTGGATAGAGACAGCATGTCACATGTAAGTATCGTGTCCCAAGGTCAAGATCACACATAGATGTGAAATGTCATTTGTTTAACCCTTTGAGCGCTGGAACCGAATTTTAAAGGCCTTTGCAAACAGTTTGGATCCAGATGAGACGCCACAGAACGTGGCGTCTCATCTGGATCCAAACTGTTTGCTATTCTGATAGTGGTCTTTGAAAAAAAGTGAAGAAAATGCAAATTTTAGAAATTCAGCAGACGACAATTTAGCAGACGACAAATTTCCCAGCATGCAAAGGGTTTATACTGCTTATCAAGACTGTAGCTAAATCATTCATCTTGAAATTTTATTATAACATACCACAAATCTTTACTACGTTAATACGGCTTGTTTTGTTAAAGACGTTTGTCCTCAGCTCATTGTCGTGGTGAAACTTTGTGGTCAATGGTCAATATTGGGCATTAAACTGCTTTTATTCCTCATGAAATTTTAAATATCTTGTTCACTATATATAGCTCCAAGATCAAGGGCAATCTTATTTTGTATTTCTTGAGCCTTTCCTAGAACTTCATTTGTAAAAAGTTCAAATACCATATAAGTTTAAACCAATAATTCTTAATGTAAATTCATCCTCATACAAAACTGGAAATTCAGCTTAATCCTAATAAATGTCAGGTTTAAGTACAAACTCTTGTTTCTGTTGATCTCCATATCCTTACAGTGTGTCTTCTTGGTGCATTTTGAATGAGTAATTTAAGTGAGGTAGCTTAACCCTTTGAGTGCTGGAACCGGATTTTGAAGGCCTTTGCAAACAGTTTGGATCCAGATGAGACGCCACAGAACGTGGCGTCTCATCAGGATCCAAACTGTTTGCTTTTCTGATAGTGGTCTTAGAAAAAAATCGAAGAAAATGCTCATTTTAGAAATTCAGCAGACAACATTTTAGCAGATGACAAATTTCCCAGCATGCAAAGGGTTAAGGTCTGGCAGCATGTCCCGGAAAATGTGTGATTTTCCTAAGCATGTATCTTTATATAAGTTGCATTAACAAACACTAGGTGCACTCCATTATACTGGGCTAGATTGGTTTAGAATGTTGTGTAGCAAAATGACATGTTTTTTTGTTGTCCTTTGCAGTGATCTTGCTCTACAGAGGTCATTTCACCATCAATGTCAATTTGTTTCTACAATTTGACCATAAATAACTTTCTACTGATTGAGTGCTCTTTGACAAAATAAGTAGTTGCTTCATCTGAAATCTCTCTCGAGTACGTGACCTTGGTTAAGCAGAACATAATTATAGGGTGTTTTAGACCTGAAATTTCAGGCAATGTGTGAGTTTTCTACTTCATTTATCACAATTCTGACTTTAAATCGATGAAATTACATTGCATTAGTTTAAGAAGCCCACTATTTTCAGGACCTTGAACGTTTTAGCTGCTAAAAGAGGCAAATAATAATATGCGGGCAATAACATCAAGTTCCTTGTTGAGGGAGTTCGTGTCAAAGCACTTTAATACATACACAGTTGGCAATCGTTTATTATATTATTTCATTTAATGCTATTAAAATGATGAAATATTGAAAATTGTTGAGGAAACAATTCGAATATTATTCTCACAAGTCTCTATAGGGACTACTTTTTTATTAAACAAATTTGATTTAATTTGAATAAGTTAAATGTTAGGAATACAGATATATCTTGTCACCATTCATCATAGTAATAAATAAAGAAACAAGTGAAAGTTAAAAGTAGTAAAAATATTTGCAAATGCTAATAATATCTTAATTAATTAAGAATCAAATAAATTTTGATTTTTTTTTTAATGCCTGACCTCTTCAAACCAAACGACTTTGGCCTCCTCAGTTGTATTGAGACACTTTCAAGAATATTCTCATTTTTTTGCTCAGCTCAGAAGATGAGATTTGAGTATCCACCCAGCTGAGTATTGGGAATGTCAATCAGATCACAAACCATCTCAACCCATTTATGCCGAGTGGACTCTCCCATCCTTCTAAATTGGGTCAATTCATTTCCAAAATTAGGGATGTCTGGTATATTTATTTCTATTTTTAGAATATTTGTTACAGAAAAATTCCTTTAAGCAAATAGCCCAGACCCTGATAAGACGCCATCTCATCTGGGTTTACGCTGTTTGCCAATGCCTTTTTTTACTAGACGCTAGGCATAAATGGGTTAACTCTAAAGCTATAAGAATATGCACATATTCCTCCTGAAACTTAACTTTTAGCAAAAAAATCTTTTGTGAACACCAAATTGAGTATGATGGTCAAACTTATCAAGAAAATTGAGAAAAAAAACTCAAAGTTGAGTCAGAATATTGATTTCAGTATTTTCGTGATACTAACCCAAGGTTACTTATCAGACTTTGTCTTGAGGGTACGGATTAAAACCTCTATGCCATGGAGCAGTTATTTTAAAATCCAGAGTATAATCCGAATTTGTGCTTATCTGACATTGTATTTTCTAGGAAACCTTTCCATTTCAACATTTCAGAATTAATGGAGAAGAAATCAATAAAAAAAAAAGAGGATAATTGTTTGCTTTTGTGGTATGACCTCGAAAATATTTTTCTCACTAAAGGCAGCTTACGCTAGTGAAAATATTTATTAACTTACTTTAATTATAAAAATATTTGATGGAATTACCCTAAAGCAAACACGTATCCTCTATCTTATATAAGCAGTTAAGTGTTGTCATGACAACATCAGTGACTTAGCAGTTATCAATATGGTATCATGTTAATATCATAACATGTTTTTTTTTGTATTGCAGATGTGGTATTCTTAAGTGCAGTTTTAATGGAAATTTATGAGCTGATTATATTTTTCAGAAGTGTTTTTAATAAAACCTTTACAATGAAATAATCACATATTAGTGTCAGTTTCTTTTAACTCATCTGGATCTGACAGTTAAGGGATTTATTATGACACTCAAAGCAAATTGCGACAACAATATGTGAAATTTAATATAAATGGGAATTTTCTACTTTTATTATTTTCCTTTTGGAAGAAGGTGGCATATAGCTGTCACGCACTCCATTGGTACAATTTTTGATTTCTTGGTGTCCGTCCACAAAATTCCTGAATCATCAATAACTTTGCCATATATTGATGGATTTTCATTTAGTAATTGACACAAATGTAAACAATCCGAAGATGATGTGTTGAGCACAACACCCGGCTCCCTACCTTAAAGGTCAAGGTCACTCTACAAACTCAAAAGTTGAAGTTGGGCATAAAAATGCTTGAACATTCCTGTCTCAGCACTGACTTTTCCATATAAGGATAGATTTGAAAAGAGGTCAGAGGTTAAATTTTGTAATAAAACAGCTCCTCTTAACTGTCATTATCATGCAATTTAAAAATACAGAAATGTGTCGCGTGTTACACTCGCCTCCCTACCTCAAGGGTCAAGTTCACACTTAGAGGTCAAAGGTCACATTTGGTCTTGAAACAGCTTGTCTGGACTGTCATTAATCACGTAATTTTAAAATAACTTTCCACAAATGACCATCATCAAAAGATGGTGTGTCACTTGTCCCCCTACCTCAAAGTTCAAGGTTAGAGCTATTGCCTTTTGTATTTTTGTATTTCAATTCTGTCTCATTAAGGGGAAGTGCAGTTAGCAAAAACCTTAACCACTGTTCCCCTGGTATTGATAATTTTTTCTGGAAATAAGACAACATTAATGACTTGAATGGGGAAAAAAAATTCTGCATCCACACAGCCACAAACACACTGTTGTAGTTATCAGATAAAACCATCAGGATTTACCTCTGACAGTCTTTACAGATTGGAAATAGGACACATTGATGACATGTAAGAGGATACAAACTACTGCATCGAAGCAGGGCTCATGCTGGGTTAAAATTTTAGGGAGAAGTGACTTCTCCCTGGACACTGATTTAGGGAGAAGAGAGGAGACTTTAGGGAGAAGTGGAGAGACTCGGACACAAGGGTTTGCGTGTAGGGCGTTACAACACACATACAGTAGACTCTGCCAATACCGGACTCTCCGAATACCGGAAATCTCCCGATTCCGGACGGTCGTGTCAGTCCCGTATTTTCCCCTTCTATTTCTTTGTTAAAAAATGTTGAATAAACCGGACTCTCTCTAAACCGGAAACCGGACGGATATCTCCTTGAATTTCGTCATTTTCAACGTAAAATACATTGAGTACACCGGACGGTCCAAATTCTTAAGATGCCCGAGGCGTGAAAATTACAATACCTAGTCAGCACGGCGCGCGCGGTGTCACACATTCCGCTCGCGCAATTATCGAAAATCGGATTAAACATACCATAAAGGTGTCAAGTCGTTACCGCGCTATTGAAGTCCGATTAAATAATGTAAAACAAACTGTGAATGTCAATTATGATCTCGGACTTTTTCAATAAATCGTGAACTTCGTGCATGTGTAGGTTTTGACAAGATTTGCTGAGGTATCGAATGTCTTGAAAATATGACGCTGTTTTGTGTGTGTGTTTGTGTATGTTTTGTGAAATGTGTTATGTCTTGAATAATAAATCGTGTGTCCACAACATTCGTTTGTAACAAATAAAACTGACTTAATTCAGAGCTATTTATAGCGAACTCGAACACGACTCACTCGCCTATATGACAAATGTCAATTACGCATGTACATGTACGTACATGAATAAAGCACCACGTTCACTTTGGGATTAATCAATACAAGTCGGTATGGACTGTTTTCTGCTTTTAATCAAATAAAAACACATGTTTTGAAGAATACTTAAAACATAAACATTACATGAGTACAGTTATCACATGGTACATGTAAATGTATATGGTTTGCTGTATTCTTATATGATTTTGTACACATTACATACAATGTATATTTCGGCAATATGCCAACTCTTGGTAAACCGGAACTCTCTGAAAACCGGACGATCAGGCCGGTCCCCAGACCGTCCGGTATTGGCAGAGTCTACTGTATATGTGTATCACATTATTGCAGTATACCACTGTAGTATACATAATAATATTTCTTTTGTGTATCTTAATATTTCCAGCAGTTCTAATTAACCAAGTAGTAATAGACACAACAGATAAATAACCATACTTTTACTAGCTCTTTATTCAATCCATTTTGATGTAAATATATATAATATGATATTATAAAGACTAAAGTATTTCAAAGATAATATGTTTATGAAGCAGTAGCCAACATAAGCTCAGACCAAATAAATATTAATGTTTGAAATATGACATTTAACATATGCTTTTGAGTAGAACCACCATATTTGGCATACCCAAGTGTTTTGGAGATTTCAAGAGTGTACACTATATTTCCACAACGGTAGCTGATGGGTGATTCCCCTTAACAAAGCGCTTATACATTGCAAACTCACTTTTTACACTATCGCGATTCAAGAAATATTCACTGAAGTGCTGACTTAGAGTTTATACTTGTTCAATTCCATACTTTGGCTGATCAGTAGCCACAGAAATTTGGCTCGGACTGAGAACATCCATACACTTGAGTAGATCATTACACTGAAAGCGATCTCTGAGATTTTCTGCCAGTTTTCCAATGTACTCGGGCGCGATTTCATCAGTCACAGTCTGTTTTTGCTGTGTGAAGTAGCGTAACTCTGTTGAGAATCCAACAAGAACTTCCTCCTTGTCCTTGTCGTCAGACTCCGTCTCCTCTTCGAAACCACTGAAGGCATAATTCTCAGTGATTGCCGCCACTACTTCCGAACAGTCCGACTCACTCAACAGTCTCTTATACAACACTTTTTCATCATCCTCACAGACGAACTGGTCTAGTTTGTCCATGAAGACCCCTTGAACCTCGAGCATATCTTCAACACTATCTATAACACAGTTTTGTAAGCGCTATGAACTTATACTGGTTCACTTCCATGAGAAAACCCTTAGCACCTGCGTCAAAGAGTGCCTCCCTTTCCAGTGTAATCACTAATGCTCGATATGTGCGATACATAACACGCTCAGCATGTTCCAAACTTAACCAGCGCACGGAGTGGACCTCAGCGAATTTCAACTGAGGCATGTTCAGAAGTTTTTGCATAGCACGTAATCTGTCAGACCTGAGTGCAGAGTTATTTAAGTATCTGAATACACTAGTTATTGTCCTAGAGTACTTCTCCATCGCAGGAACAAGTTTTTCTGCCTCAGAAGTAGCAAGAGACACGCGATGGGCAGCACAATGTACTCCTACCAAAGCTGGGCTCTCTTCCCTCAACAATTACGTAACAACACCCCCTTTCCGTCCTGTCATCACACTGGCACCATCAGTCCCAATTCCAACCATGTTACGAATGTCCAAGCCTTTTGATTTTAACTCACTAATTACCATCTCAACAATGTTCCTGGCATTGGCTGACCCTTCCTCTATCAGTTTATTTGACAGAAGAGCATATTCCAATCCTGACAAAACTGTAGATACATTATCACTCTTTTCAAGTTACCCCTATCTGTGCTTTCATCAAGCGTTAAGGAAAACACTGTTGAGTTCTTAATTTGACTTATCTTGTCTTCAAGAATGACTCTAGACAGGGAATTTTGAAGTTCTGTGACGCTCTGGTGGTGAGTGTAGGCGGGCGAAGACTCTTTTGATACACTCAATCCAATATTTGTAGCATACGACAGAAATGTTTCATTTCTTCTTTGGTTAGTTCTCTTTTCGCAGTGGTACGCACTCACTGTCTTCAAAAGATTGGTAGAATACACGTCGTCTTTGTTCAACTTTTTGGCAAGCAATGTTTGCATAGGTTTTTGCGCCGAAAGTGTTGAGAACTTCAGGGCGTTGATATGTTGCCCAGATGAAGCATGTCTAGTGTGGTTTGTGGTTTTACTCGGAACCTTGTGACCATTTGAATATGGGCTGTCAATCTTTGCACCTCTGAAATAAGAAAAAATACTTAGTCAATGGTCGTAACTTTTACAAATTGAAATCACACGAAACAACCCAGATGCACAACAGACAGACAGACAGACTGATGGACGGACGGACGGGGGGCACAGAAAACCAACGTGTTACAAGTTACATAAATATAATAATACATGTAGTGTCTAATTGACAGAAAACAGACAGTGTTTTCTTTTTATTTATCAGAATCCAAGAAAAGAAGATGTTTGACAAAATAATTATGTTTCATAATACATGTATTCAGCTGACAATTTTTTCTCTCTCTTTTTTTGCAATATATTTTGAAACGATTTCAGGCTCGAAAATCTATCCTCTACGGTGATAGAAATATTATTAATTTTGGCATGTAAAAAAAAATGCTTATACGTAGACATGCCCGTATGCACAGAATTTCATAAACTTCCTGTTGTATTAAGCAAGACCATAGAGAAGAAAATATTGAAAGCAATCAACTAGATTATTCCACAGAAATTTAGTGATAATGAACGAAGATGCGTCATAGACATTTATAATAATAATAATCGTCCGCGGATACGTAAACTTATTTAGTAATAATGAACGAAGATGCGTCATAGACATTTACAATAATTATAATCGTCCACGGATACGTAAATTAATTTAGTAATAATGAACGAAGATGCGTTATATACATTTATAATAATAATAATTGTCCGCGGATACGTAAACTAATTTAGTTATAATGAACGAAGATGCGTAATAGACATTTACAATAATAATAATCGTCCACGGATACGTAAATTAATTTAGTAATAATGAACCAAGATGCGTCATAGACATTTATAATAATAATAATTGTCCACGGATATGTAAATTACTAACTGTTACAACAATTAACAACTTTTGGCCAAACAGGGTCCAAGACGGGGTCTCATCTTCTTTGCCGACATTCACACGTTATTGTTATCAAAACATTGTGACAATAAACAAGCACTTTCTCCAATTAAGCATGGTCCGCCTAACCGTGAACAGCGAACGTGTTAAGATTATCGTCTGCTACAATTCATCAGTACACAAATGTCTACTGTGAGCCTGCGCCAATCGTATTTGAATGGAGGCGGAGTTAAGACTGATCTCAAAGTTTAGTAAGAAAATTGATTTCAGTATGTTCCTGATACTAACCCAAGGTGACTTATCAGACTATGTCTTGAGGGTACGGATTAACAGCCCCCCCTCCCCCCCCAAGCCTTGGAACGCTATTTTAAAATCCAGAGTATAATCAAGATTAGTGCTTATCTGACATTGTATTTTCTAGGAAACCTTTCCATTTCAACATTTCAGAATTAATGGAGAAGAAATCAATAAAAAAAAAAAAGAGGATAATTGTTTGCTTTTGTGGTATGACCTCGAAAATATTTTTCTCACTAAATTCGGCTTGCGCTAGTGAAAATATTTATTAACTAACTTTAATGAGAAAAATGTTTGATGGAATTACCCTAAAGCAAACAAGTATCCATTATCTAATATAAGCAGTTAAGTGTTGTCATGACAACATCAGTGACTTAGCAGTTATCAATATGGTATCATGTTAATATCATAACATGTTTTTTTTTGTTGTTGCAGATGTGGTATTCTTAAGTGCTGTTTTAATGGAAATATATGAGTTTATAATGTTTTGCAGAAGTGTTCTTAATAAAACCTTTACAATGAAATAATCACATATTAGTGTCAGTTACCTTAAACTCATCTGGATCTGACAGTTAAGGGATTTATTATGACACTAAAAGCAAATTGCACCAATAATATGTGAAATTCAATATAAATGGGGATTTTCTACTTTTATTATTTTCATTTTGGAAGAAGGTGGCATATAACTTTCACACTCTCCATTCATACAACTTTTGGTTTATTGATGTCCGTCCACAAAATTCCTGAATCATCAATAACTTTGCCATATATTGATGGATTTTCAAATTACTAGAAACAAATGTAAACCATCTGACGATGATGTGTTGAGAACAACACCCGGCTCCCTACCTTAAAGGTCAAGGTCACTCTACAAACTCAAAAGTTGAAGTTGGGCATAAAAATGCTTGAACATTCCTGTCTCAGCACTGACTTTTCCATATAAGGATAGATTTGAAAAGAGGTCAGAGGTTAAATTTTGTAATAAAACAGCTCCTCTTAACTGTCATTATCATGCAATTTAAAAATACAGAAATGTGTCGCGTGTTACACTCGCCTCCCTACCTCAAGGGTCAAGTTCACACTTAGAGGTCAAAGGTCACATTTGGTCTTGAAACAGCTTGTCTGGACTGTCATTAATCACGTAATTTTAAAATAACTTTCCACAAATGACCATCATCAAAAGATGGTGTGTCACTTGTCCCCCTACCTCAAAGTTCAAGGTTAGAGCTATTGCCTTTTGTATTTTTGTATTTCAATTCTGTCTCATTAAGGGGAAGTGCAGTTAGCAAAAACCTTAACCACTGTTCCCCTGGTATTGATAATTTTTTCTGGAAATAAGACAACATTAATGACTTGAATGGGGAAAAAAAATTCTGCATCCACACAGCCACAAACACACTGTTGTAGTTATCAGATAAAACCATCAGGATTTACCTCTGACAGTCTTTACAGATTGGAAATAGGACACATTGATGACATGTAAGAGGATACAAACTACTGCATCGAAGCAGGGCTCATGCTGGGTTAAAATTTTAGGGAGAAGTGACTTCTCCCTGGACACTGATTTAGGGAGAAGAGAGGAGACTTTAGGGAGAAGTGGAGAGACTCGGACACAAGGGTTTGCGTGTAGGGCGTTACAACACACATACAGTAGACTCTGCCAATACCGGACTCTCCGAATACC
>VMBQ01016379.1:0-11182 GCA_007657795.1 Dreissena rostriformis | reverse complement strand
AAACCTGGTTAAAAATTTCCCACTCAGAAGCTACTACATTACTCAAAATTTCCCACTCAGAAGCTAAGTGAAAAAGGCCATATGCGAGTAACTCGCAGACTGTTCAGGTTTTATGCTGTTTGCTGCTGATCAGTATCTCATGGATTGTCATGAAGCCTTCAAAACTTTAATTACCGTAAAAATGCAGCCATAAGTCGAGATTTTTTACCTCCAAAATTTGAGTAAATTAAAAGTCTCGACTTATGAGGTCGTCCATGAATTACCGTAAAAACGCAGTCATAAGTCGAGATTTTTTACCTCTAAAATTTTATTAAAATTACAGTCTCGACTTATGAGGTCGTCCATGAAAAAATTAATGAAATTTGACCAAGATCGATCGATCCCCGCAGTTATATTGTTTTATAGAAAACTCGTTGATTAACGACAAACAAAATGTCATCTTTTAACTGATAATTACCATTTAATATAATCACAGTTTGCAACATTGTTTTTATTTTGATAATTTAACCCAAAGTTTTCATGTTAGCAGGTGGTTATTTATACTGACTGTGTAAAAGGATCAATCCCATTATTGAAAATATCGCGAAAATTCGCAATCTGTGTGAATTGACAGTTTGACGTCATCAAAGAAAAGCCGCTTCCTGTCTGAAGCCATAAAGCAACACAGTTCTTGCCGACAAAATTGGCTTCCTTTGTCTAACAATCTACCCACTAAACAAATCGTGTGTTTGTTACTTGATGTTAATTGTCCAAGTATGAAACAGCACGTGTTTAGCTCCGCCTTTCTAATCTTTTTCGGCGAACGAAGGTGGAGCTTAACGGGTAATTGAACACGTGTTTTACACAAGTTGAGTCACGAATGGCGGTAATTACTCGGCCTAAGCTTGAAAACGACAAATTAATTTATTTCGGATTTTCCGAGAAAGGAATATTAGTTTTGATTTACCAACTTCTTTTTCAGTTCCTCACAATGGTGTAAGAGTGTGTTTACATAATCATGAAACACATTTATCATAAATAAAAACATTGTGTTTCGTTGGGTTATTACTGATTGTGTTTCGTTGGATTATTACTAGTTATCAAATTGCAAGGTAAAAGTATTTTTAACTTCTATAATATCTGGTTTGTTTATTATAATTACAATGTTTAACAATATATTTGCGTCACAGAACCTGACAAAGAATTTGATGGGGTCGCAAATTTACTGATGCTGATTTTCCATTATCGTCTTGTAATTTTGACCCTACTTATGAAGTGCCCATACAAGTCTGCAAAATAAACCCATCGCCTGATCGCCAATGCGATGAAATTTCAGCTCTGGCGATGGAAAAATTGTCTATCGATCGCCTGATTTGCGATGAAAAAAACAGGAAAAGACAGTTTGTAAATAAACCGACAAATCATCAATTACGACAATTCGTTCGATCATTTGAGAACGAAATTGCCGGAAATTTGCACCGTATTTCATTTATTTATTTCTGATTGGTTCGCGGATGGCACGAACATAAGCTGATACTGACAAAAAATTCATCGGTACTTTCCGAAAAAAAGTCGTTAAGTAAACGAAACGTTGCGAGTGTCCGCTAGAACTAGAATGTCTGTCCTCTTGGAATATGTCTAGTGATCGATTAGCAAAGTAAAGCAGTGCAATGGCATATTGTAAAGCAATATCTTAACCAAATTATATATTGATTACGTATTTGCTAGGTAACTGATTTTCATTTTCTGCAGTCAAACGATATGCACATTTTATTTCATGTGCAAAACATGTACATTTTTTCGGATGTGGTTTTCGGATACAATATTTGTGGTCGATTATAATTTATTTTGAACGTTCTTTATGAACAAAAATAGTATGACGAGTACACATGCGGTGATACGGTCCGTCTGGTTTAATAATATTTCGCATTGTATTCACTAGAAATAGCAACTAGAAAGACCATAAAAAGTACACTTAGGGCTAATTTTCCGGATTTCAAATTTGGGACAATTGACACCCCTGTCAAATCTCACATGGCTATGTTGGTCCCTGGTAAAAAGGCAATGCCAAAATCAACATATGTACATGTATCTGAGTTGGCAAAACGCAGGAAATAAGAACAGAAAGTATGTTGCATTTAGTCCTGTTTAGGGTAAAAGAGTTACTAGCTTGTATTTTCTCATATTCTCGAATTGTTTTAATATGACTGGCAATTTGTATCACATATCTCTGGTCTAGGCAATATTAACTTAAATGTTATTTTATGCATAGATCTTGATTAAGCAAATATTTGAAAAGGCAGTTGATGTGACAATGTATGGATATGGCCGTGGATCATAATGCTAACAATGTGACAATGTATGGATATGGCCGTGGATCATAATGCTAACAATGTGACAATGAATGGATATGGCCGTGGATCATAATGCTAACAATGTGACAATGAATGGATATGGCCGTGGATCATAATGCTAACAATGTGACAATGAATGGATATGGCCGTGGATCATAATGCTAACAATGTGACAATGAATGGATATGGCCGTGGATCATAATGCTAACAATGTGACAATGAATGGATATGGCCGTGGATCATAATGCTAACAATGTGACAATGAATGGATATGGCCGTGGATCATAATGCTAACAATGTGACAATGAATGGATATGGCCGTGGATCATAATGCTAACAATGTGACAATGAATGGATATGGCCGTGGATCATAATGCTAACAATGTGACAATGAATGGATATGGCCGTGGATCATAATGCTAACAATGTGACAATGAATGGATATGGCCGTGGATCATAATGCTAACAATGTGACAATGAATGGATATGGCCGTGGATCATAATGCTAACAATGTGACAATGAATGGATATGGCCGTGGATCATAATGCTAACAATGTGACAATGAATGGATATGGCCGTGGATCATAATGCTAACAATGTGACAATGAATGGATATGGCCGTGGATCATAATGCTAACAATGTGACAATGAATGGATATGGCCGTGGATCATAATGCTAACAATGTGACAATGAATGGATATGGCCGTGGATCATAATGCTAACAATGTGACAATGAATGGATATGGCCGTGGATCATAATGCTAACAATGTGACAATGAATGGATATGGCCGTGGATCATAATGCTAACAATGTGACAATGAATGGATATGGCCGTGGATCATAATGCTAACAATGTGACAATGAATGGATATGGCCGTGGATCATAATGCTAACAATGTGACAATGAATGGATATGGCCGTGGATCATAATGCTAACAATGTGACAATGAATGGATATGGCCGTGGATCATAATGCTAACAATGTGACAATGAATGGATATGGCCGTGGATCATAATGCTAACAATGTGACAATGAATGGATATGGCCGTGGATCATAATGCTAACAATGTGACAATGAATGGATATGGCCGTGGATCATAATGCTAACAATGTGACAATGAATGGATATGGCCGTGGATCATAATGCTAACAATGTGACAATGAATGGATATGGCCGTGGATCATAATGCTAACAATGTGACAATGAATGGATATGGCCGTGGATCATAATGCTAACAATGTGACAATGAATGGATATGGCCGTGGATCATAATGCTAACAATGTGACAATGAATGGATATGGCCGTGGATCATAATGCTAACAATGTGACAATGAATGGATATGGCCGTGGATCATAATGCTAACAATGTGACAATGAATGGATATGGCCGTGGATCATAATGCTAACAATGTGACAATGAATGGATATGGCCGTGGATCATAATGCTAACAATGTGACAATGAATGGATATGGCCGTGGATCATAATGCTAACAATGTGACAATGAATGGATATGGCCGTGGATCATAATGCTAACAATGTGACAATGAATGGATATGGCCGTGGATCATAATGCTAACAATGTGACAATGAATGGATATGGCCGTGGATCATAATGCTAACAATGTGACAATGAATGGATATGGCCGTGGATCATAATGCTAACAATGTGACAATGAATGGATATGGCCGTGGATCATAATGCTAACAATGTGACAATGAATGGATATGGCCGTGGATCATAATGCTAACAATGTGACAATGAATGGATATGGCCGTGGATCATAATGCTAACAATGTGACAATGAATGGATATGGCCGTGGATCATAATGCTAACAATGTGACAATGAATGGATATGGCCGTGGATCATAATGCTAACAATGTGACAATGAATGGATATGGCCGTGGATCATAATGCTAACAATGTGACAATGAATGGATATGGCCGTGGATCATAATGCTAACAATGTGACAATGAATGGATATGGCCGTGGATCATAATGCTAACAATGTGACAATGAATGGATATGGCCGTGGATCATAATGCTAACAATGTGACAATGAATGGATATGGCCGTGGATCATAATGCTAACAATGTGACAATGAATGGATATGGCCGTGGATCATAATGCTAACAATGTGACAATGAATGGATATGGCCGTGGATCATAATGCTAACAATGTGACAATGAATGGATATGGCCGTGGATCATAATGCTAACAATGTGACAATGAATGGATATGGCCGTGGATCATAATGCTAACAATGTGACAATGAATGGATATGGCCGTGGATCATAATGCTAACAATGTGACAATGAATGGATATGGCCGTGGATCATAATGCTAACAATGTGACAATGAATGGATATGGCCGTGGATCATAATGCTAACAATGTGACAATGAATGGATATGGCCGTGGATCATAATGCTAACAATGTGACAATGAATGGATATGGCCGTGGATCATAATGCTAACAATGTGACAATGAATGGATATGGCCGTGGATCATAATGCTAACAATGTGACAATGAATGGATATGGCCGTGGATCATAATGCTAACAATGTGACAATGAATGGATATGGCCGTGGATCATAATGCTAACAATGTGACAATGAATGGATATGGCCGTGGATCATAATGCTAACAATGTGACAATGAATGGATATGGCCGTGGATCATAATGCTAACAATGTGACAATGAATGGATATGGCCGTGGATCATAATGCTAACAATGTGACAATGAATGGATATGGCCGTGGATCATAATGCTAACAATGTGACAATGAATGGATATGGCCGTGGATCATAATGCTAACAATGTGACAATGAATGGATATGGCCGTGGATCATAATGCTAACAATGTGACAATGAATGGATATGGCCGTGGATCATAATGCTAACAATGTGACAATGAATGGATATGGCCGTGGATCATAATGCTAACAATGTGACAATGAATGGATATGGCCGTGGATCATAATGCTAACAATGTGACAATGAATGGATATGGCCGTGGATCATAATGCTAACAATGTGACAATGAATGGATATGGCCGTGGATCATAATGCTAACAATGTGACAATGAATGGATATGGCCGTGGATCATAATGCTAACAATGTGACAATGAATGGATATGGCCGTGGATCATAATGCTAACAATGTGACAATGAATGGATATGGCCGTGGATCATAATGCTAACAATGTGACAATGAATGGATATGGCCGTGGATCATAATGCTAACAATGTGACAATGAATGGATATGGCCGTGGATCATAATGCTAACAATGTGACAATGAATGGATATGGCCGTGGATCATAATGCTAACAATGTGACAATGAATGGATATGGCCGTGGATCATAATGCTAACAATGTGACAATGAATGGATATGGCCGTGGATCATAATGCTAACAATGTGACAATGAATGGATATGGCCGTGGATCATAATGCTAACAATGTGACAATGAATGGATATGGCCGTGGATCATAATGCTAACAATGTGACAATGAATGGATATGGCCGTGGATCATAATGCTAACAATGTGACAATGAATGGATATGGCCGTGGATCATAATGCTAACAATGTGACAATGAATGGATATGGCCGTGGATCATAATGCTAACAATGTGACAATGAATGGATATGGCCGTGGATCATAATGCTAACAATGTGACAATGAATGGATATGGCCGTGGATCATAATGCTAACAATGTGACAATGAATGGATATGGCCGTGGATCATAATGCTAACAATGTGACAATGAATGGATATGGCCGTGGATCATAATGCTAACAATGTGACAATGAATGGATATGGCCGTGGATCATAATGCTAACAATGTGACAATGAATGGATATGGCCGTGGATCATAATGCTAACAATGTGACAATGAATGGATATGGCCGTGGATCATAATGCTAACAATGTGACAATGAATGGATATGGCCGTGGATCATAATGCTAACAATGTGACAATGAATGGATATGGCCGTGGATCATAATGCTAACAATGTGACAATGAATGGATATGGCCGTGGATCATAATGCTAACAATGTGACAATGAATGGATATGGCCGTGGATCATAATGCTAACAATGTGACAATGAATGGATATGGCCGTGGATCATAATGCTAACAATGTGACAATGAATGGATATGGCCGTGGATCATAATGCTAACAATGTGACAATGAATGGATATGGCCGTGGATCATAATGCTAACAATGTGACAATGAATGGATATGGCCGTGGATCATAATGCTAACAATGTGACAATGAATGGATATGGCCGTGGATCATAATGCTAACAATGTGACAATGAATGGATATGGCCGTGGATCATAATGCTAACAATGTGACAATGAATGGATATGGCCGTGGATCATAATGCTAACAATGTGACAATGAATGGATATGGCCGTGGATCATAATGCTAACAATGTGACAATGAATGGATATGGCCGTGGATCATAATGCTAACAATGTGACAATGAATGGATATGGCCGTGGATCATAATGCTAACAATGTGACAATGAATGGATATGGCCGTGGATCATAATGCTAACAATGTGACAATGAATGGATATGGCCGTGGATCATAATGCTAACAATGTGACAATGAATGGATATGGCCGTGGATCATAATGCTAACAATGTGACAATGAATGGATATGGCCGTGGATCATAATGCTAACAATGTGACAATGAATGGATATGGCCGTGGATCATAATGCTAACAATGTGACAATGAATGGATATGGCCGTGGATCATAATGCTAACAATGTGACAATGAATGGATATGGCCGTGGATCATAATGCTAACAATGTGACAATGAATGGATATGGCCGTGGATCATAATGCTAACAATGTGACAATGAATGGATATGGCCGTGGATCATAATGCTAACAATGTGACAATGAATGGATATGGCCGTGGATCATAATGCTAACAATGTGACAATGAATGGATATGGCCGTGGATCATAATGCTAACAATGTGACAATGAATGGATATGGCCGTGGATCATAATGCTAACAATGTGACAATGAATGGATATGGCCGTGGATCATAATGCTAACAATGTGACAATGAATGGATATGGCCGTGGATCATAATGCTAACAATGTGACAATGAATGGATATGGCCGTGGATCATAATGCTAACAATGTGACAATGAATGGATATGGCCGTGGATCATAATGCTAACAATGTGACAATGAATGGATATGGCCGTGGATCATAATGCTAACAATGTGACAATGAATGGATATGGCCGTGGATCATAATGCTAACAATGTGACAATGAATGGATATGGCCGTGGATCATAATGCTAACAATGTGACAATGAATGGATATGGCCGTGGATCATAATGCTAACAATGTGACAATGAATGGATATGGCCGTGGATCATAATGCTAACAATGTGACAATGAATGGATATGGCCGTGGATCATAATGCTAACAATGTGACAATGAATGGATATGGCCGTGGATCATAATGCTAACAATGTGACAATGAATGGATATGGCCGTGGATCATAATGCTAACAATGTGACAATGAATGGATATGGCCGTGGATCATAATGCTAACAATGTGACAATGAATGGATATGGCCGTGGATCATAATGCTAACAATGTGACAATGAATGGATATGGCCGTGGATCATAATGCTAACAATGTGACAATGAATGGATATGGCCGTGGATCATAATGCTAACAATGTGACAATGAATGGATATGGCCGTGGATCATAATGCTAACAATGTGACAATGAATGGATATGGCCGTGGATCATAATGCTAACAATGTGACAATGAATGGATATGGCCGTGGATCATAATGCTAACAATGTGACAATGAATGGATATGGCCGTGGATCATAATGCTAACAATGTGACAATGAATGGATATGGCCGTGGATCATAATGCTAACAATGTGACAATGAATGGATATGGCCGTGGATCATAATGCTAACAATGTGACAATGAATGGATATGGCCGTGGATCATAATGCTAACAATGTGACAATGAATGGATATGGCCGTGGATCATAATGCTAACAATGTGACAATGAATGGATATGGCCGTGGATCATAATGCTAACAATGTGACAATGAATGGATATGGCCGTGGATCATAATGCTAACAATGTGACAATGAATGGATATGGCCGTGGATCATAATGCTAACAATGTGACAATGAATGGATATGGCCGTGGATCATAATGCTAACAATGTGACAATGAATGGATATGGCCGTGGATCATAATGCTAACAATGTGACAATGAATGGATATGGCCGTGGATCATAATGCTAACAATGTGACAATGAATGGATATGGCCGTGGATCATAATGCTAACAATGTGACAATGAATGGATATGGCCGTGGATCATAATGCTAACAATGTGACAATGAATGGATATGGCCGTGGATCATAATGCTAACAATGTGACAATGAATGGATATGGCCGTGGATCATAATGCTAACAATGTGACAATGAATGGATATGGCCGTGGATCATAATGCTAACAATGTGACAATGAATGGATATGGCCGTGGATCATAATGCTAACAATGTGACAATGAATGGATATGGCCGTGGATCATAATGCTAACAATGTGACAATGAATGGATATGGCCGTGGATCATAATGCTAACAATGTGACAATGAATGGATATGGCCGTGGATCATAATGCTAACAATGTGACAATGAATGGATATGGCCGTGGATCATAATGCTAACAATGTGACAATGAATGGATATGGCCGTGGATCATAATGCTAACAATGTGACAATGAATGGATATGGCCGTGGATCATAATGCTAACAATGTGACAATGAATGGATATGGCCGTGGATCATAATGCTAACAATGTGACAATGAATGGATATGGCCGTGGATCATAATGCTAACAATGTGACAATGAATGGATATGGCCGTGGATCATAATGCTAACAATGTGACAATGAATGGATATGGCCGTGGATCATAATGCTAACAATGTGACAATGAATGGATATGGCCGTGGATCATAATGCTAACAATGTGACAATGAATGGATATGGCCGTGGATCATAATGCTAACAATGTGACAATGAATGGATATGGCCGTGGATCATAATGCTAACAATGTGACAATGAATGGATATGGCCGTGGATCATAATGCTAACAATGTGACAATGAATGGATATGGCCGTGGATCATAATGCTAACAATGTGACAATGAATGGATATGGCCGTGGATCATAATGCTAACAATGTGACAATGAATGGATATGGCCGTGGATCATAATGCTAACAATGTGACAATGAATGGATATGGCCGTGGATCATAATGCTAACAATGTGACAATGAATGGATATGGCCGTGGATCATAATGCTAACAATGTGACAATGAATGGATATGGCCGTGGATCATAATGCTAACAATGTGACAATGAATGGATATGGCCGTGGATCATAATGCTAACAATGTGACAATGAATGGATATGGCCGTGGATCATAATGCTAACAATGTGACAATGAATGGATATGGCCGTGGATCATAATGCTAACAATGTGACAATGAATGGATATGGCCGTGGATCATAATGCTAACAATGTGACAATGAATGGATATGGCCGTGGATCATAATGCTAACAATGTGACAATGAATGGATATGGCCGTGGATCATAATGCTAACAATGTGACAATGAATGGATATGGCCGTGGATCATAATGCTAACAATGTGACAATGAATGGATATGGCCGTGGATCATAATGCTAACAATGTGACAATGAATGGATATGGCCGTGGATCATAATGCTAACAATGTGACAATGAATGGATATGGCCGTGGATCATAATGCTAACAATGTGACAATGAATGGATATGGCCGTGGATCATAATGCTAACAATGTGACAATGAATGGATATGGCCGTGGATCATAATGCTAACAANTACGATGAGGGCTTATCTAAATAACGTTAAACATAATAAAAAGAAGCAGACCAGCCTATATAATACACATGTGGTAAGAAGCAGACCAGCCTATATAATACACATGTGGTAAGAAGCAGACCAGCCTATATAATACACATGTGGTAAGAAGCAGACCAGCCTATATAATACACATGTGGTAAGAAGCAGACCAGCCTATATAATACACATGTGGTAAGAAGCAGACCAGCCTATATAATACACATGTGGTAAGAAGCAGACCAGCCTATATAATACACATGTGGTAAAAATGATTACAGTTGGAGTGTTCAAGCAAAAACCATGAAGGTGTTGATTAGGGCCCATATGCACGCAGCTATTAAGGAAAATGTTTACTTCACAAATATTTTGGAAAAAATATTCAGAGCTGTTATTTTTCACGTGAAATCAATGTTAACTAGATACTTGAAATATGACAATTGCGATCCGTATATATATATCACGATCCCGATCTATGGACCCTGCAAACCCTGATAATACAGAATTACAGTGTACTTTTATTATTTTAACCATTTTACGAGCTAATTTTTTAGAGACTTTTTTACTCTTGTTCCCACTGACTAGCAGATTCCTTTTTTTATATTTGTCCACAAGTTATAATTGGCTGTCCCAGACTACTGTTCAATGGTCAATGCTACAGCTTACATGATGTTGAGCTCCGTCTCGGAGTTCTTGATGCTGGCCACGATGGTGTCCACCTGGTCATCCCCAAACTCTCCACCGAGGTCGGACATCAGGATAACCCGCTTGGAGCCAAACCCTTTCTTGCCCCTACAATACACAATATCCTGGTTAACCCTTTGAGCGCTGGAACC
>VMBQ01016376.1:0-11424 GCA_007657795.1 Dreissena rostriformis | reverse complement strand
GTATACGTCACGTCAGTGACAAAGCTCTAGTTTTATCATGATGCCATTTTGTCAGTTGTAGCATTATTCTTTATTATTGAATACTTGACAGTAAACTGTATGTGCTTTTAACTATTCAAACTAAAGTTAACTGTTTATGCTTCAAACTTTTAAAACTAATTCCATTCAAGACACAACAATATTCCAATAAAGTTTAATTTAAAATGTTGGCTTTAAATTATGTAAATCATCTACCTATCTGTGTATTTACATATTAATTGCATGTAGATTGTTTTTTTAAATACTGTCTCATTTCAGTTTTTACAGTCAGCATTTAATATAAACAAAAATCTTGAAATGCCATGTTATAAACAAACCTACAACAGTGTTTGATAGTCTGACAGACTAAAACTTAAGCACATGTAGGCGACTAAGGCGTGGTGTTATATCCATAGCATAATATAATCTTTGCATCAAATTACCCATGTTGGTCTCTCTCATTCCAGTTTTTCTCTACAAGCGTGAGTGCATCTATTAACCTGAAAGTATGCTAACATATGTGTTGTGTGTGTTGGTGCCGTGCGCCGTGTTTGCCAATCCGAACGTGGTGGACATGACCCAGGCGCGCCATCTGCGGACAGATGTGGACATGAGCCGACCCATCGAGCACATCTTCGAAACCTTCAGGAAAGTTCACAGTGAGTTTATTTTTCATTATATTTAGAGAAGCAGTGTTCCAGCTAAGCCTTAACGAAAGTGCATTACATTTTTTATTTGTAAGTATTCAGATTCTACTATACCTCAAACTGGTTCGAACCCCCAATGCATGGCATTGACGGTTCCAATTATAGTTGGTGGTTTTGTTATAAAAGAAGTACATGTAGATAAAAACAAGAATTTCTATCCTGATCCAGTTTCCTCGGTTTCATTGTTTGCTATATTAAACAAAACACTTTTATGTTAAGTTCACAAAAGAATGAATTATCCCAGAATGTTCTAACTTCCAGACTTCTGTAAACCTGACTTATCTCTCGCTACAAACAAAGCTAGCCCATTTAATCAACCAATGGTAGCTTCATGCAAATAATAACTGTTGAAATGATATGTGATTTTTGAAAAAAATATAAATCAGTCAGCTTTGTTTGTACCAGCAAATTAGTGGGGTTTTCCCAAAGCTAGCTTATCCCAGAATACGCCTATTTCCAGTTTTTTTCAGCGCATGCAGTGTATGGACTTTTATTCTAAGGACTAGAAGAATGAAATTATCTCTTTTTTCACATTAAAAGAAAATGTGGCTGTGATTTGGATTGTAAATTGTATGACAAATGAGCATGTATTTGCCCTTTGAGCCTTTCAAAAAAGATCATTTCTTAATGAGTTTCAGTTTTATATACCTGAATATTAAAGGGTGTATACGTAAAGGTAATGTCCCGGTAAATGACAGGACAGATTTATAAATAAAATCCACTCATCATCACACTGCTCAAAAAATATGTTTTCCAGGAAACCTTAAAAAACATTGTGTTTTGGTGGTTTTCTTATTTAAATACTGAAAGTAGTTTAGCGTTTTTGCTGCGCATCCTGTTAGAGTTTGAAAGCTGACATAATCGTTAAATTTAACTGCAGACGTCTTCTTTACTCCTCTTGGTGTATCATGTTTTTTAGGCTGATCTTTCACTTTGAAGTGCGTAAAAGGTTATGTCACTACATCTCTAATAAAAGTGAATATATATGTTTTTTTGAAGCTGTAGGCCTTGTTTAATGTAAGACATAATGTGGCAAAATGTAAACATGCTCTTGGGCTGTATCTAGAAAGTTCTTAATGAAAATCTAAACAGACATTATTTCAAACAATTATTCATATTCGATCTTTCTTTTGCAAACCTTTTGATTCCTTACTTGAGTAAAACTGCTACGAACGATACATGTAAATAAAATGAGCCAACCACAGGCTTCAAGAATTCAATGATTTAATCGTTTTTATCAATGTGAAGTTTACTCGTGGTTTTCAATCAAGAGCTTTGTAGTTATGGGCCCAGGGCCGGTATCCAGAAAGCTTCTAAATTTGCCATAAGAAATCCAATTGTATCTGATTATGAAAGAATTTAATAATAAATTTTGTAGCAATATTTTCTTGCTTATGACAAATAATTTTAAGGACAATACAAGAAACAGCCATAGTCGTAAAGAACTTTATGAAAAAATTACTTTTTTTAAGTTTTCCCTATTATAAAAAAGCTTTGTGAATACATGAAATGGTCAGACTTTCCTTGTATGGTCTACATGTAAAATAACTTTTTCTGCTAGTAATACTTAGACATAGCCCTAAAACACAGGCTACACACCACTATATTTCCCTCACACACGGGCTACATGCCACTATATTTCTTGCCCTCCAGACAAGCAGTACATTAATCAATGGGAGAAGAAGATGAGACGCAGTATCTTCGAAGTGAACGTGAACCGCATCAAGGATCACAATGACAAGTATGCCAAGGGAGCGAAGTCTTACTTCCTAGGCATCAACCAGTTCTCAGACTTGGTAAGTCGGATTAAATCGCTTAGTCTGAAGAATTTTCAATTTTCATGGCATTTTTACTTCGACCTTTTAAGATGTTTTTTGACCTATTGGTAAGTTTTGGTTTTAAGGTCATTTTTACTTTGACCTTAAATGTCATGCTTTGTCCCATTAGTTAGTTTTCATTTTTCATGGCTTTTTAACCAAGACCTTGTGGCAATCCCCTAAAAAAAAAAACATGTTCAAAATTATGCAGCAGGGGTGTGTTTTCCTCCCATTGCCTCCATTAAAAATGCAAAGATAGTTTTACAAATGTTGTAAACTTTGCTATATCTATTTAAAAGTGAAGAGTTTTTGTGAACTTGAAGGGTCGTTGTCTCGACAATTTTGACACTGTCTGTGGTTACTAGTAAAGCAACACTTAAGTATAGTTTAAATTAAATGAAACTTTATTTAAGATACCAAATACATGTATATAATATTGCTCGTGTAGAGAAATTAATGGAGGCAACTCGGAACTCCTACAGTATTCAATGTCGGAGTGAGTAAAGGGTCTATTACATGTATAATCAAAAATGACAATTTAACTATTTAAGATCATTATTTAATTGTCTTGCTTTCACATCTTGGAATAAATAATACATCCTCTGTCTCCATTAACTTCCACAGTTTCTGTTGAAAACATGTGTTAGCATTTACGTGTTATTCATTTTTTAAAAGACGCTTTTTAGGCCAAGGATTGTGTATTTGTTTATTGGAATGCATGCTGTTCAGTCATATAACTGTATTTGAGGCCAAATGTTTGACAGCTGATTTAAGGGCTTACAAAGCTTTTAATGGTTCTTGATGACTAAGATTGTTGTGCTTAAGAAAGCCATCGCTTACAATGGGCACTCGTGGTGCGGCATTGTTTATTTGTCTCAATGTCATGTCGCTAGGGCACAGGGCAAAGTGGTATTGACACTTTATACCATTTGACATGGAAAAACATTTTTGTAGTGCTAAGAATTCACGCTTGACAAAAAATACAAAATGTACATGCATATATGTGGAGGTAGCCTTTAGACAAGGCTTAACATGATTCGTCATAATGTACTTGATTATATTTGTACAATTTATACCAATAGGGGTAAAGTTTAAGCGATCATGAATAGGTAATTTGGCTTTATAACAGATTTTCAAGGGTCAAGAGAATAAAAACATTTAATTATGAGTTATACGAGATGTTACCCAATGTTTGGAATATGTTTCCTACTAGTCATAAGTATTTATTGCCAGAAAATGTACTATACAAAATATATTATTCGTCAGACACTTATTTTCGGGTATTTTCCATTCAATCCCAAAATCATATGATAGCCAAATTTTAACGTCGAAAGTCTTATATGATTATGAGACTTCATTTTTAAAAAATCCATAATTTAAGTTCTTATGAATATGCCTGATTTCACAAATCCGCAAAATGTTTGTACTTTGCCTAAGGATAATGCTATAAATATTACCTCATATTATTTGACCCTTTGCACTACAATTACTCAAGTACATCCTCAGTACTTGTTTCATTGTTATTTTCTGGCTTGTGATGATTGATGTCAATCATGTGACAATTGTTTTGCTGCTTTTGGTCAACAGCAGTTCTTTCCAGAGGCTATTTAACGGTCCCTGACATGACATGGGGATTTTCTTGAAGAGTCATAGCGCACCAAATGANGTAACGTTAAGAATAAAATTTCAGAGTTAAGAATTCTTTTTGAAAACCTGGTAGTCACGTTAAGAATTTCACAACACCTTATCTGGAGCTCTGCAACGTCCGTTAATGAATTGCCATACCTCGCACATTAATTAATTGAATTGCAAGATTCAATTTAAGTTAATTATCCCCATACTTTTTGAAAAAAGGTGGGGATATTGTGGTTATCTCTGCCGTCCATCCGTCCGTCTGTCTGTCCGTCCGTCCGTCTGTCCGTCCGTCCTGGCCAATTTCTCCTCCTACACTATAAGCACTAGAACCTTGAAACTTACACACATGGTAGCAATGAGCATATGTGCCACCCTGCACTATTTGGAATTTTGATCTGACCCCNTGTTGCATGCGGTTATTTCATTATAGATTAAAGTTTCTTAGTTATGTATATAAATTGACTGAATTTAGCATAGGTTATCATTATCCACATATCTGTACAAAAGGACTACATGCGTATAAGTGAATACATGTGTATTTTTTGTTGTGATGGAATATCCAGCTGCCAAAAATGGCAACAAAGAACATACTTTCGTGAGGCGAGACGACTGTGCAAAACAGATCCCCCTCATCTTTGTTTTGATGTCCTGCCAACGTGCAAAACAGATCCCCCTCATCTTTGTTTTGATGTCCTGCCGACGNAGAGTGTAGGCCTAAGGCAGTAAGCTATAGAATGTGACAGTTGCCAAAAAATGGCAACACAGAACATGCTTTCTTGAGGCGAGACGACTGTGCAAAACAGATCCCCCTCATCTTTGTTTTGATGTCCTGCAGATGAACTGTAGATTAGGTCAAGGTTCTGCAGTATGCATTTAAATTTCTAGTGACTCCAAATTTCAAAAGAATCAAGTGAATTTATATGCAATTGAAAATTGGAGTAATGTCCTTATTTTTTTTTTAAACTGCAATGCGTTACTTTTGTCTTTAGAAAATAGGCTGCCTGTTGTGTCAAGAAGTGGAGGTTGAGGAGTTTGTGGTGGACTTTGAGAAAGCAATATGGAAGGCCATATCGTCGCCTCCCCGCGAAAATGGCCAACCTCAATATTTACAAGTTTTCAGGAGAAGGAAAAAACTTCATTTTTTTTTTTTTAATTACAGAATGAAGCTAAAACTTTGCACGATGACTTTTTAAATATCCCTACAATATGTCATAATGTTTAAAGTGACATGTGACTTTTTTTTTTAAATATGAGAAAATTGTCTAACTCAAGCTTTGACTCAAGCTTTAAGCGCTTGAGTTAGACATTTTTCTCATTTTTTTTCATCCGCCGCATTTACTTTGGAAATTTTCGCATTTACTTTGGAAATTTTCTCACACATTCAGATGGGTATAACTTTGTAAGCCAATTGGATAGGACCTTGGAATTCTTCGCGGGAGAANATAAGTTAAAATCATAGAGATGATGTCTTTTTTATAATTATCTGAATATACGGTTGTCCCAATAAACGCCTCTTTCACACTTGTGGTCGGTGAAATTTCACGGGTATATTACATGTATTACCCCGTAATATTACACCGACCCGTCTGTGTAAACGAGGTCTGAAATGTGTTATATACAACGTACGTCAATTCATTGCCAACTAAATGTCCAGAACGTGTGCGTCAAAGCAATGATGGTTTCAACTAGGGCCGACAACACAACCACCCACCCGTTCCTTCAAAGAAGTCAAATTATCATAACTCTGATTTCATTTAATTGTTACAATTCTATTCTAGGCTAAGGGGCTCGCTACCGAGTATGCAACGAGACGGGAAACACACTCGTACATCAGGAAACTACTGTGTATGCCCTTTTTACCAGCAGAGCACATACATGTCCCTAAGGTATTCGACTCCCTTGCCGACCTTGCGCCTCGCCGCTTTGATGGACTGTTGGGTTACATCCGATCAACTTGGTTTATGTCTTCGACTTGGCCTGTGCCATGCTGGTCGGTGTTTGGAATNGGGTTGAACGATCTGGCTTTTAAGTGGTTCACTGAGTCTACAGCTTGTTTGGATAGTTTTCTGGACTAATGATTCAAGAAAAAGCAAAGAAGTTTGCCGGTGAGTTAGGTCTCCAGGATTTAAAAGGCAGCAATGGTTTGCTTGGATCATTGCTGCGACACAATTACATCGTGTTTAGGACTCAAAGTGGGGAACGCAGTGAGTTGAAACTTGATACAGTGGAAGGCCAAGATGTCTACAGTGTGCCAAGGCTATGAGCCGAAGGACATTTTCAACATGGATGAAAGTGGCATTTGTTTCAAGGACTCCACAAAGTCAACATTCTTAAAAAAAGGGAGATACACGGGTTACCTACTTCCAATAGTAGTCGGTGAGAAATAAACCTATCTTTACAAACATCCCCAAAGACAATTTGAACGGAAATAAGCCTGCAGAAGTGTAAGAATGCAAACTGAGAGAACACATGAAGTCAGCCCTGAAGATCTCTACAGAAAAGGTGGATGCCATCCGGTTTGATCGAGTGCATTGGTCGCCTGATCACCAGATTTCAGGCACAACAAGAAATATTATGGTGAAATTCACATTTTTCCAGGATCGAGAATTAGTGGGAAATTAGTAGAAACAACTGAGGGTACAAGATATTCAATGTTCAAGCAATTCCAAAAGGCGGTAGCAGAAAAGCGCCCGAAACTTGTTAAATTAAAGAAGGATGCTGGGGACAAGGGGAAACAGGCTTCAGCTGGTTTATGATACCCTATACATGGACGGCAAGCCCGTCAGGGACTAGGAAGACAATAAGCTTTTGATTCTCTCATGGAACGTGCAGCTACTTATAAAGGAGAAACAACAATTACCAGATTTTGTAAATATAATTGCTTGTTCCAACAATTGCTATCTTTATGAATCCTGGACTAACTATAATAGTAATATTTCTTTAAATGCTTACACATTACACATCGTTTATAGAAAGTTTCATAATCAATTGAGGTGAAACTTGATACATTTGAGCAGTTGAAGGACAAGATTTCTACAGTGTGCCAAGGCTATGAGCCAAAGGACATTTTCAACATGGACAGAAAGTGGCCTTTTTTACAGGGACTCCACAAAGTCGACATTTTTCAAGAAGGGGGATACTTGCGCTGGTTGAAAACGGTCAAAACAACGGATCATGATTGCTGTATGTGCATCCATGACTGGTAGGTACAGTTTTCTCACCATTATTAGGGAATATGCATTTTTATGTTATAAGACGTCATTATACTAAAGTTTATTGGGCAATTGTCTAATAAATTATTACCAGCAGTCGATAAGTGAAGTTAAATTTTGATTGTTTGAAACTGTCTCAATAAATCTTTATCGCTGATATAGGTATTAAAAACAACACTAAGCTGGCGAGTTATGTTATAAGAAGGCGATAAAAGGACATTAAAGCTATCATTTAAATTTCGTCCCAACTTTTATGNGGCGATAAAAGGATAATTGATCGTCTATTAAAAAGCTATCATTTAAATTTCGTCCCAACTTTTATGAATCTAAACTTAATAGAGGGCAGTGCTGGGACATGCTCCGGGTCCACACATAATGCAGACTCAGGGCCCTAATAAACTTTCAATACGCACACATTTGTTCAGATTGTCTAGGCAATAGAAAGAACTGTTGAAACTACTACTACTGGACAAGCATAGTTTGACAATTTCTACTTGAATTCNAAATATATATCACATACAAACAAGTCACATACATTGGAAAAAAATATAGCCAGCTTGCTAACCTCCACATTGAAATATAATTTTTCAATTCGTCTCAATGCGAGAGTTAATACTTCTCTCTGGGCCCTTGTTTTATATGTGTTCATGTACTTAATTTTTTTGCCACATTGAGCAGTATTTGTGTCATACAAAAGCGGTCAGTTAACAAATATATTTTTATCCGTGTTGTTCAAGAAATTGGTATACTCATGATCATTCTTGTATTTAAAGACTCCCGCCAGCAAGCCTGTGGCACAAGTCATAAGTCGCGTTCTTCCTGCTTCCGTAACCTCGGTTCCAGAGACCCTGGAACCAGCACAAGGAGCAATTTCTGTGCCACCTTGAACAGAGTATTGCGTACCAGAAACCCCGCAGCCAGTGGTACATGTACATGTAGAAGCTACGTCATCTTCAACGTTTGTTCCACTTCCAGTGGGAACGACTTCACAGCCGGTTGTAGCGGGAGGGACGTTTGTTCCTCCACCACTCCCTGTGGGAGTATCACAACTGGCTGTTGGAGCAACATCTGTGCCACCTCCCGTTGAAGAGATTGGGAGAGCTTCCAGGGCAGTGGATGTCTCTGTTGGCAGAGCCACTGTCTGTCGCTCCCACCGTACCGTTGTCACTGTCAACAACATTCCCGCGACGATATCCATTCAAACGACACACAAACACTAACATGGTACCATTTTAGTGTTCGTATGTCGTATGAATAGATATGAAAACGGTTCATGGAAGAATGGAATTAACTGGTGGAAAGTGTGGAGATCTGGTTACAATAATATGGAAGAATGGAATTAACTGGTGGAAAGTGTGGAGATCCGGTTACAATAATATTCATTTTCGCTCAGTCTGTCAATTTGATACACTGCACAGTTGTACATGCTCTTTCTAGATAAGTTCTCAAATGATTGACTTCAAACTCCATAGTTAAGTAGAGGATAATAAGAGAAAGTGCATTGCACAAAATGCTTAACTCTGTATTGATTGCATAATAATTATTGTTTCTTGTTTCCACATTACCCCGACACTTGGGTCGTAATTTTAGTTACTTATACTGCATACTATTGTTTCTCACCAAATTATAAACAGAATTTCATATAATTATTTAATATCATTATAAATCAATCTGAATGTCCTCTTTTTAAATCTTCCGACATTTCAAAACCTACTCTTTTAACAAGACATTAGTCAACACAAGTCAACACAAGTCATGTAAACATTTCTCAAAATTTCACATTGTTTGCTGCACATTACAATAACTTATGTTTTTAGACAATATGAAGACCAATGTAATGATGTGCAATTTCAAGTAAACTCAACTAAACAAATACATACTGAAAAGGGGAGAAAGTATAATGTTTGCCAATTTTAATGCGTAAATTGTAGCAACAGAACTGTTATAATTTGTTTAACGTTAGGTAAAAGTTTTAAGAAAGTTCCTGAAAGGTTACATTCTTTTACAGGTGAAAGTGGGCTTTCTGATGGTTGGCCACACCCTCGAAGACATTGACCAGCTGTTTAGCAGAGTTGCTTCGTGGATACGATGGCGGGACATGGTCACCCTGCAGGACTTGGTGGACAATCTCAGAGATAGTCAGCAGCCATCCCCCGTTGTGGAGCAACTCACATGCTATGATTACAAGCATTGCCTTGAAGGCTGCAGGGGCCTGATTCAGGGCATTGCAACCCCACACCATTTTATCATGATAGAAGTGGATGGGAAGATGACCCTGCGCTACTGTGACTGGCCAGGATCACCAGACCACCATTTTGACATTTCTGGGTATATCCCAAAGAACTTTGATGCGGTTAGTGTCACCACCAATCTCCAAGTTCTTGGCGAGATACAGCAAATGTCAGCCGACATGGTGAAATGGCAGGCAACAGGGAGGTTGTCAACAACTGCTGTTGAGTGGTGGACAAGGTACTTGGCTGAAGTGTCAGATGAAAGGGAACCTTGTGTTCCCTTTGTTGATACCCATTCCAAGGCAACAGCCATGGTCACCATCTCCACAGCAGGAGTTAGCCACCTTTCTGTTGAATGCTGCCCGGGTTCAGGCTGCACATGTCAGCTGTCAAGTACGCTTGCAAAATTAAGAAAAAAGGTGTGATTATTGTAATAACTGAATGTTAGTTCACAGCATTCTTGTTGAGGGTTTGGCTAGAGCAACCTTTTGGTGTTTTAATTAAACACAAGAGCTGTGTTTGTGAAACACAATGCCCCCTACTGCGCTTTAAAGCCATATATTTGACCTTTGACCTTGAAGGATGACCTTGACCTTTCACCACTCAAAGTGTGCAGCTCCATGAGATANAACAAAAAGAAGTTAAAGAAAATGCTGTGTATTAAAACTGTTTAATTTTTATTTAAATTGTGATTGACATTCAATAATTCAACAAGTAACACATGTATACAAACAAACAAACAAAAATCACAATTTTCAAACAGTTATCAGGAAAATTTACAAACTTATCACTTTTTAATTTAACACAAGCCCTTGTCTTCATTGCTCAAATCAGACTCCAAAATACTAGGCAGTTTCATTTTTCTTGCAAATTGTTTGACAATGACACTAAGATTCACTGACATCAGACACAGACCAGATAATTGCCTTTTTATGACGAAAATCCTTCAATTTTAACTGTGGTAACAATAAAAACAACACCACTGTCCGCCCGTGTTGTTTATTTTTTTCGTCGGGTTGATCCACTGTAAATAGGTCAAACAGCACTAATATTAAATTTAACATGAATGAACACAGATCTGACATACCGTTCAAAGTAAAAATCAATAACGTATATAACAATTTAAGTACATGGAATTTTAGACTCCAAATGAAATAAATATCAGTTTTTTTGCAAGCACTGTTTGATTTTTTATTTAAAAAATCAATTAAACTCTTATATTTCAAATATTGTTGCAGTCCGCGTTTTAAGACATTTCAGCACAAAATAATCGATTATTATTGGCAGCGACAGATGTTTTCTTGCAGATTTAACAATTAAGGTACCGCAGGTTTGTTTCTAAACAAAATCCAGAGTACGCTTATAAAATACCGCAAGTTAACCCGACCCGTGACTACCGGGTTTGAGTATACTTTCCATCAAAAAAATGTTCGAGATCATCCACGCTTATTAAGTGTAAATGACAAAGAGTTATCTAAATGCTTTAAATCCACTGCCTTAAAGATGCTAAAAAAACAAGCGTCTCAGAATCATACAAGTGCATATTGCACTAAAGAGATTGTTGCTACGGTGATAATCAAGTTAAAACATCTAAACAGTGACCCCTGTGGATAGTAGACAGTAAGCTTGTTAAGGTAAATAGCAGGGCACTTCCTCTGTTGTAAATCGGGTAAATCAGAACATCAACAAAAATACAAAAAAGACAAAACATGGCTTGTCACCCTAGGATGACATATGAACCCTTTTTCCACATTTTTTTAAACCTTATTAAACGCAAAGTGTTTTTCCACATTTTTCGAAACCT